>JAVTVY010009627.1:0-48041 GCA_036873755.1 Hanleya hanleyi
AAATGACGTTTGTTATTATTAATCCTATTGTTAAAAATAAATCTGGTGATATAACTGAATCTGACAACTACAGACCTATTGCGGTTGCCACTGTTCTCTCAAAAGTTGTTAAACTGTTTATATTACAAAAATGTGAAGAACAATTGTATAGCTCTGATTTTCAGTTTGGTTTTAAATCTGGGCATTCTACTGACCAATGTATTTATGTTCTTAAGGAAGTTGTTAATTTTTATCGCACCAATGGAAGCCCTGTATTTGTGTGTTTTTTGGATGCTAGTAAAGCTTTTGATAGAATTAACCATTGGACGCTTCTGAAAAAGCTAATAGATCGCAATCTGCCCATGTGTTTTGTTAACATTTTGTTTATATGGTGTAACATACAGCAATTTGCGGTTAGGTGGGGGTCCACACTCTCTGCGTTTTTTATGGTTACTAATGGTGTCCGACAAGGTGGAATTTTATCTCCCTGTCTTTTTGCTATTTATTTACATGATCTTGATTTGTCATTATCCAAGGCTGGAGTTGGTTGCAATATCTCTGGTTTATTCATCAATCATTTGTTATACGCGGATGATATGTGTCTGATATGCCCTTCTGCCAAAGCTCTACAAGCACTATTAGACTACTGCTCTGTATATGCAGAGTCCCATGATATAATATATAATACTAAGAAGACTGTTTGCATGGTTTTAGCACCTAGACACTATGGAGACTTTAGGCCTCCTGTAGTTAAGTTATGTGGAGCGGTTTTGCAATATGTCGACCGTTACAACTACCTGGGTCATATTATAACCTGTCATCTTTTGGACAATGCGGATATGGAATCTCAGAGGAGAAAACTGTGTGTTCGTGCCAATGTATTACTTAGAAAATTCCATGCCTGTACGCCCGCAGTTAAGAAAATTCTTTTTAAAGCATACTGTTGCAACATTTATTGCTGTCAACTTTGGAATACGTATTCTAAGACTGCACTCAATGGTATCAGGGTTATGTATAACAATACCTTTAGATGGCTGTTGCATTACAGATATAGTTGTAGTGCCAGTGCAATGTTTGCTATCAATCGTATTACGTCGTTTGGTGAACTGATGAGGAAGGCAGTGTATTCGTTTAAAGCTAGAATTGACTCGAGTGACAACCTGTTATTATATACCATACGTAACTCTGATCTTCAGGTTAAATCTGTGTTGCTTGCTAAATGGCAAGAACTTTTGTACACCTTTAAGTAGTGCTTATTTGCACTACACACTCACTACAGTTGTTTCTTTGTACATATGGACTTCTGTCTGAAATAAAAAGTTATTATTATTATTATTATTATTATTAAGGTTCACTACAATAATATCAACCGTAATCTGACACGGATTTGGTATTTGAAATATCATGATGTCTTATTGGCTTCATTGAAAACTGTTGAACGCTTCTCTCATGCAAGAAACTAGCCTATGTTTACGTATATTGGGATTATTAGTTTGAATTTGTTGCTATTGCTGCTATGGGGATTAGGTCTTTGGAAAAAGGACACGGAAATTCTTTATTGGATGACGGCTAAATATTGAACGACTGACTAGACGCTTGTATTTGTACACTACAGCACACCAGCAGGTCACTGTAACGCTGTAAGACTCATAAATTCAGTGTTAATGACGTAGTCCATGGTACCAATTAGGCTCTTGTTTCATACACCACTGTTAGCACCAACAAACTAAGACAAATGGTCAAGAGCGTTTACTCATCTAGAGAAGACCAGGTGACGATACTAGAAATAGTACATAAATAAAATGGGCACAGATAACCTATTATCGTGAATCATGGCTGCTTAATGCCATTTCCAACTTGATAAAGATGATCCCTGACAGATGGTGCAAGATTCTTAATGTCTTGAGCTTGGCTAATCAAGCAGCCACATTTCAGGTAATGCTATCACTCTTTTTATGAACTACACAGTAATTATTATTAATTATTCAATACCGAGGCATGCAGTACTTCCATCCAAATGTATCAGGACATTTGATAGGAATTGAAAGCAGCCCATGGTCATCAGTCCTTGATAAGGATTGGAAACTATGATCACCGCTCTATCTCTTCAACATCAATCGAACGATTTTCTCACTGGAACTGATCCCATTATTGGCTTCAATTAACCCGTTTTCTTTATTAATCTTGATGTTTGAATTGAATTGAATTGAATTGAATTTTTATTCACCAACATATATATATATAGACAAACATGTGTATATCGGGTGTTCGGAATATGATAGATAATAATATACAAGATGGCAGTTGCCCGGAATGTTATTGGCGGGAATAAAACCCCAGGGGGCTTGTTCTATCCCAGGGGAGAATAATAAAAAAAGAGACAAGTTTAACATTTGAGAAATATACAGTAGGTGAAGTCAATATGTTAACCGCTCTGCATGGGCATATGAGTTAATTGAGATACTACCATGTGAAACAAGATTAAGTTGCAAGAAGATGTGATTTAAGCTTTGATTTGAATAAGGACGAAGACGTTGTGGCTTTTAGTGTTGAAGGCAGTTTGTTCCATTCCCGCGATCCTGTGACTTTAATGGTATGGTAAGATAGATTAGATCGATACAAAGGTCTATATGGGTTTACCTGTTGATTTCTAGTCGGATAATGATGGGCGTCAGATAATTTTGTGAGGTAATCCCGAAAGCGAATTGGAGTTAATTCGGGATGAATGTTTACATTCAGTGGGTTTCTGTAGAAACCTAAGTGTCTAAATTTGGTTATCTTTCAGATGTGAAGCACTTGATTTGTTAATTCAAAATTTCAAGAAGAAATACGGAATTTTTATTGGCGTTTGGGAAGAATTCGGAGAACATTCAGTCGACCAAAGAGTCTCTGTGAAGGACTATCTACAAATATAAGGATTCGGGTGCTGGTAGTTTTAATTGATTGGATAATGTTACTCATGGAACCATAACATGAAGATTTTTTAACCCTATCTGTCTTGGGCTTCTTGGGACCTGTCCAGGCGTGGTGAGGGGCCATTTCGCCCCCCACCCCAATTGTTTTTCTTACCCCTTGAGTTAGGTGACTGAAACTTACCACACTAAACCCGTAGGTCAAGATCTACCAGAAAATGTAAACAAGTTCAAGATGGTCGCTTTGATGACGTCACAGTGACGTCATTTCAAAAACGACATTTTTGGTTGATTTTTCGGTCAGATTTTTCGAATTTTTCATTTATGCAATTTCTCTGCACAAACTGCGTGATAAATTAGTAACTAATAATGTGATGTGAAATAAAATAGTTTTGCCCACTAGAAAAATGACGAAAACATCATTTTTCTGGTACCCCACGTGGCCGTCATCTTGAATTTACCTATGATACTCTACTTGGGGGTTATGCAAATAGGCTCAACATGACCCCAATATGATAAACTATAGCGTCAGCTCTCAATTTTTTGTCGTTCCGAAGATAGCACACAAAGTTTGGTAGGGGGCCATTGTGGCTCCCCCTCACCAGGCCTGGTAGGGTTGAATCATTCGGAACAGACTGAATATATTATTAAAATAGGGTAAAAGTAAACAAAAGATTGATATCTAGCTAAACAGAACCATTTATTCCTATTACCAGTCGCTCTAAAATTGAATACTTTTGACTAAACAAGGGCGGATCCAGCGAAAATTCAGGGGCTGCCGAGGGTCGAGGGGCGGCCTAGGCCCCGGAAGCTCCGGGGCCCTAGATCGCCGAAGATGCGTTCGGAGCGTTTTCCCGGAAATAAAACTGATCATAATGTATGCCGATTTATGGTTCCATTTTCACAATTTTTCGCAATTATAAACACGCATTGATATTGAAAAAATGGCACCTCATGCCTGCATCCATTTGACTTTTTAGTCATATTTAACATATACGAAACGATGACTTTTAGTTCATGGAAAGGAAAGCAATACGCCTACCGATATGATTCATTCACACAAAGATAAAATAAAGAAATCCTCAGAGTCCAACAGGCGAGGGTCCAGGGGCCGAAGTACCAGATTTCCGGAGATGCATTCTAAGCATCTTCCCGGAAATAAATTCGAACATATTGTATGAAGATGGATGTTTCTATTTTCACGCTTGTTTCGCATTTATACGCACGCATCGATATTGGAAGAAAAAACATACTTCATGCCTGAATCCATTTGACTTTCTAGTTATATTTGACACATAAAAAACGATGACCTTCACATCATGGAACATTAGAACCAATATGATACCGATTCATTTACACAAAGCTAAAATAAGCGAATCCCCACTGCAGGCGAGGGTCTAGGGGCCGCAAAGGTCGCCGGAGATACGTTCTACGCGTTTTCTCGGAAATAAATCTGAACACAAAGTATGTAGATTTATGGTTCTATTATCACGTTTGTTTCGCATAAGCACCCATCGATATTGAAGAATATGCCCGACTTCATTTGACTTTCTGATTTAACACAAAAGAAACAGGCCTGTAACACACCACTACCCGTGGTGAGCTCGCGGCAATAATATATGATTTTAGATACATATTAAAACTCCAACTTAAATAGTACACTCACAAACTACATGAATAGATGGTGTTTTTTTTATACACCTATATATATTCTAACTACGTAATCCACGTTCGCTTAATTTACATATCATTTCAAGACATTATTTCTACGTGGAATCACTGGGTTCGCTGATCCCTCGAAAAAAATATTGTTTTTGCATGTTTCATGGAAGGGGTGGGGTCCGGGCAATATTTTGATCCCGGCTTTCCTTCATAAAATGTGTAATCATTCACTGAATTTCTAAGTAAATTCTCACCTTGAAAGTTCGAACGTGATCTACTGCCTTAAGAACACTTACGATTATTGACTCAAAGATCCACAGCTTGCTGATGAATGTCAGATTTGATAAATTCCTGTCTCTGAGCGCTCACCTATCATACCAATGTATACTAGATAGCTGTAGATAGTTAAATCGTTTTTATTTGATTTATTTTTACACGAAAATCCTTTCTTGGTCAGGGAGGGCTTAGAAACACCTTCGCGTTCGTGGGGAACAGATGAGCTCTGTCTAACCCCGGATCGATGAAATTAGGCCATTAGGCCATTAGGTTATGATATTGTGGTTAATGCAATGTCGGATCCAATGGCTCACTGGGCAAACTAAAGACATCTTCGTCAAAGATATAAGAACATGTCTGTCAACCGCTGCGTGACCGAGTGCTCTGCTGTAGAAGTCCATGCTTCCTTTGATTGATGTCGCTTAGCTCTTATCCAGCCCATGTACAAGTAGCACTAACCTGGACGACCAATGCACATAGACCTGGTTCCCTCATGTGGATAGCTACGAGTCTGTTCCCCAAGGTTTAGTGGCCTTATCACAGATTGAACCTCAGATCTGCGGGGCATAGATATGCGTCAGATCCGACATTCAGTAGTCAGACATCGTCCACAAAATAATATTGCGTCAATTAATATTCGCTCGATAGTAAGCAATTGCAAGAAGGCATAAAAAGAAATTGAAGAAACAAGTTTGTTTCTTGCACGAGAGAAGCGGTGAATAGATTTCAAGCTACTTAAGGGACCACAAACATCCGATGTATAATAAACACCTTCGTTTACATTTTATTGATGACATAGATGGCTGTCTTGGCTCACTGACAAGCTGCTAAAGTGACATTTCTGAGCTTGCCGTACAATTGTATTTGATAAGTATTGTGGTCGATTCCGAAGACTGCTTGCTGTTAAACTGCCTATTGGTACAGAATAAACGCAACACAAATTTGAGATCTGGAAATCTTGTAGATTATCAAACGCTTCGAAAGACTTAATCGGGAAGAAAACTATCAAATGAACATAACGGCCCAACAAACTGACTTCTCATTAGCATTGACGATCAGTCAGACTGAATCAAGACAAGGGTTGGTCAGGCTGAACTCCTCATTCAGTATTGATCGATGAATGGGTTGTGATCTTTTGATCTCGACCCATGAGGCTATACTTACCATCATCGGTTACTCATTTGACATAATTAAGTACCACTGTGCCTCTGTATACCGGAGATTCAGATGATTGACGAGGATTTACGACATGAATAATGAACGTCGATCAGTATAGCTCACATCCGTGTTCAACTTACGTAACGATCTTCGTTGCAGGTGATTACTGGCACACCATAAGTATATACCATTTATTCGTAAATACGAATATTTCCGAGTGAAGTTAGGGTGTAAATTAATCGAGCTTAATAGCTCGAAGAAACAAGATAAAATGAGATCAGTACGCGGATGTTTGTTTCCAGCTGAGTTTTTCATGTGTTCTCTGATTAATGCTAGAGGATCGCGTGCATTGAGAGCTGATTTCAGGCAATGATACTAGCAGACGCTTTCTTTTGGAATTACGCGTTTTGCTATGTTCCAATTGGGAAACATTATCCATAGATGGAATATTAGATTTAATGTATATTATTGTATTTATTCAGAAATCCAACTCCCACAATGGAGCACTATTAAAAAGTGAAATGGCCGTGTACATAACATCGTTCAGAGGATTGGACATCGTTCCGAGACTGGCTAACGTAGATGTGTTAGTTCCGAATAACCTGGGTCATTCAGGTTCCGAATAACCTGGATGATCATCCATTAACACCAGATGATTTATTTGAACTGATCTGTCATCACAGCTCTAATTCCGCTTAAGCCGATGCTAGGGGCCGTGTGGATACTTCATAATCTACACATGAACATCTGCAATAAAATCGCGGCTGAGATACTAAGGCTACGTCCGAGAATCCATCGTATTCTCGGGTCTGAATGTTAGGTGCCGAGGGATGATTTCCGGTAGTCATATGCTTGCTTTTTATTCGCCAGACTTCGTCAATCTTTCCCACCTTGCATATCGCTCCAATTCACCCAAGCGTAAGGTCGTATTGTATAGGCGTCAGGTCCGACATTCAATAATGTGCCGTCACCAACACAGCAATTTCTCATGAGTAATCGAAAAACCTGTACGACAGTTAGCGTCAATTTCAAATATGGATGAAAGGATTAAAAAAATGGTTTTCTGCTGTTTTCAATGATGACAGGAAAACGTCATGATGTTTTTACAGATAAACTACTAACGACTGACCAGTATTCTTTATCCATATGAATTTCATTTCTAGAGTATGATTTATCTCAGTCAAACTTCGATTGCGTTTCCTCATTTGAAGACCATGGCGATGTTAAAAATGATTTTTAAACGGTTCCTAGTCCTAGGTTTAGCTTGATTAAATATAAGTTAAAATTCAGTTCAAGTTCAGCTAGTTAAAGCTTATACATTTCGTCGTATCAATAAACATGATTTCTGTATATCAAACTCCAGACATTTTAAACACGATATAGACAAGGCAGGGTAATTCCAAGGCAAGGTAGAGAGACAAATCTGTCATATTTAATGAAACAGGGCACCAACCATTAATCAGCTGTGTGTTAGTCTATTGATATACACGCGAACATTGCAAGAATTGTTTAGACGTGTCAATTTCCTGGTGAAGAATAGACCTGTCGATAGTATAGCCATGACAGCCACAGGAAGTTACTAAAACAAATGTTTTAAGAGTCGCTTTAAACGACCATAATTATTCCAAAAGCGTTTAACTCAGTGCGAAGCGTTAAAAGAAAAATGATGCTCTTAATTGATCTTTATCTATAACTTAACTCAATAGGGATTTTCTTTTCGCTCGCGAATTATTCTCATCACGCTTTCCGAAGGAAACACGATGATGGAAAAGTCGCTTACATCACCATCAATAAATTTACCACACCGAACATAGGAGAGTTGGCCCGCGGCAATTACAGTTCCTGTAGATCTGGGAGATTCCCGAGACAAACATGTGGTGTTGAAAATTTATCAACTTGTCCTTCGGGGTCCCCAATTATCAGATCTTTTTAAAGTTTAGCGGTAAAAGCTTTTGCCATCCAAGAATATGGTATTCGTAGTGGAATTCATCTAAATATGGGCACATACGTTTATTTGATATCCTTAGCTATCTAACCTAAGAGGTGTTAATGCTGCCTGTTGTGTGCGGATTTTCACCATGTTAGTAAGTAGCCAATGTTTGTTTGACTGTGAGTAAATCTGATCAGCAATCAGGCGTTATCCAGCACTTGTGAACCTGTTTATCTGGCCAATGATCCCAATTTATTTCCCATTCACGCTGTTGTAGATGAAGTGTCACCCATGTGAGTGTATATACACAAACCATTTCTCGCTTTCGATAATCATCAGAACCTTGTATTTAGTAGTTTGGTGAGTTTTCTGAACCAATTCAGAGAAGCTCCATTATACGGCTCTGTCGTGCGTAGTTGTTCGGTTATATGTCGTTATATGCGTAGTATTTTGAATTTTTACCGGTCATTGAACATTTTACGATGGCAATAACGTATACAGTGGTGGGGGATCATTGAACAGCGTAATCCCAACATATGTTTGCCTATTGGAGAGCCAGTGGCCAACAGCAAACTATATGCATATACAAACAACAATTAAGATTTCAACGATTCGTTCTGATGTTAATCAAACTCAAATTATCTATGACACCAGTCGTCTGGCAATACAGGACAGGTGCTCTCACCACCATGACAATTTCCAAAGTCTGAATCTGGTTTAAAGGTTTAAAATATTTTATGTAGGTATTATTTTTATTATCTAATTTCTATCAGAGTTCCAATAATTTTACTGAAATTTACTTCAAACATTAATGCATTATTTTATGTAGGTATTATTATCCGATTTTGTTGAATGTTATGTTTTTTATGTTTATACCAATGTTATTTTAACTCGACCTTCATGAAAAGAGGTTTGTGTACCTACTGGAGTTGATCGAGTTTTTAAATAAAGATCATCTATCTATCTATCTAAGGTTCACAACCGACATAGGGGTATTTGTTTCGTACTGATTTACCGCTTGGTCGTCTATCATACCGAGTCAAAACCCCGAGATTGCGCTGTTGATTCGGTATGATAGACGTTAATTCCAGCGGTAAATTGCTAGATAACAAATACCGATACAAAGGTTTTAAAACCAATTCCATCCAAAACATAATTGGCAATGGACCAATCAATGGACAACAGCTGTCTCGAAACGGTTTCCGTCTTGATATGACCGATGCGTTCACCTCCCGCCGGAAAACGGTGTCGCCTGGCTCGCACGTGCAGCAGTCGTTTGTTTTGCAAGCGAGCGAGAATGCGACAGACTTTGCAGGAGCCACAGTACAGCACGAAAAACAATTATAAAGGACTGCGTGGATTTCTAGGGTAGTTTACGAAATTTATCCACGTGTCTTCCTCCTATCTGAAGTATTACGAAGAAAAACTCGTAAAGGGGTTATACAGCTGGCACGCTCTACCCTGACCTCGTGTTTTCCTCCTATCTGAAGTATTACAAAGAAAAGTTCGTAAAGGGGTTATACAGCTGGCACGCTCTACCCTGACCTCGTGTCTTCCTCCTATCTGAAGTATTACAAAGAAAAGTTCGTAAAGGGGTTATACAGCTGCCACGCTCTACCCTGACCTCGTGTCTTCCTCCTATCTGAAGTATTACAAAGAAAAGTTCGTAAAGGGGTTATACAGCTGGCACGCTCTACCCTGACCTCGTGTCTTCCTCCTATCTGAAGTATTACGAAGAAAAATTCGTAAAGGGGTTATACAGCTGGCACGCTCTACCCTGACCTCGTGTCTTCCTCCTATCTGAAGTATTACGAAGAAAAATTCGTAAAGGGGTTATACAGCTGGCACGCTCTACCCTGACCTCGTGTCTTCCTCCTATCTGAAGTATTACAAAGAAAAGTTCGTAAAGGGGTTATACAGCTGGCACGCTTTAGCCTGACCTCGTGTCTTCCTCCTATCTGAAGTATTACGAAGAAAAATTCGTAAAGGGGTTATACAGCTGGCACGCTCTACCCTGACCTCGTGTCTTCCTCCTATCTGAAGCATTACAAAGAAAAGTTCGTAAAGGCGTTATACAGCTGGCACGCTCTACCCTGACCTCGTGTCTTCCTCCTATCTGAAGTATTACAAAGAAAAGTTCGTAAAGGGGTTATACAGCTGGCACGCTCTATCCTGATCTCGTGTCTTCCTCCTATCTGAAGTATTACGAAGAAAAATTCGTATTGGGGTTATACAGCTGGCACGCTCTACCCTGACCTCGGGTCTTCCTCCTATCTGAGGTATTACGAAGAAAAATTCGTAAAGGGGTTATACAGCTGGCACGCTCTACCCTGACCTCGTGTCTTCCTCCTATCTGAAGTATTACGAAGAAAAATTCGTAAAGGGGTTATACAGCTGGCACGCTCTACCCTGACCTCGTGTCTTCCTCCTATCTGAAGTATTACGAAGAAAAATTCGTAAAGGGGTTATACAGCTGGCATGCTCTACCCTGACCTGGTGCCTTCCTCCTATCTGAAGTATTACGAAGAAAAATTCGTAAAGGGGTTATACAGCTGGCACGCTCTACCCTCATCTCGTGTCTTCCTCCTATCTGAAGTATTACGAAGAAAAATTCGTAAAGGGGTTATACAGCTGGCACGCTCTACCTTGACCTCGTGTCTTCCTCCTATCTGAAGTATTACAAAGAAAAGTTCGTAAAGGGGTTATACAGCTGGCACGCTCTACCCTGACCTCGTGTCTTCCTCCTATCTGAAGTATTACAAAGAAAAGTTCGTAAAGGGGTTATACAGCTGGCACGCTTTAGCCTGACCTCGTGTCTTCCTCCTATCTGAAGTATTACGAAGAAAAATTCGTAAAGGGGTTATACAGCTGGCACGCTCTACCCTGACCTCGTGTCTTCCTCCTATCTGAAGCATTACAAAGAAAAGTTCGTAAAGGCGTTATACAGCTGGCACGCTCTACCCTGACCTCGTGTCTTCCTCCTATCTGAAGTATTACAAAGAAAAGTTCGTAAAGGGGTTATACAGCTGGCACGCTCTATCCTGATCTCGTGTCTTCCTCCTATCTGAAGTATTACGAAGAAAAATTCGTATTGGGGTTATACAGCTGGCACGCTCTACCCTGACCTCGGGTCTTCCTCCTATCTGAGGTATTACGAAGAAAAATTCGTAAAGGGGTTATACAGCTGGCACGCTCTACCCTGACCTCGTGTCTTCCTCCTATCTGAAGTATTACAAAGAAAAGTTCGTAAAGGGGTTATACAGCTGGCACGCTCTACCCTGACCTCGTGTCTTTCTCCTATCTGAAGTATTACAAAGAAAAGTTCATAAAGGGGTTATACAGCTGGCACGCTCTACCCTGACCTCGTGTCTTCCTCCTATCTGAAGTATTACGAAGAAAAGTTCGTAAAGGGGTTATACAGCTGGCAAGCTCTACGCTGACCTCGTGGCTCCTCCTATCTGAAGTATTACAAAGAAAAGTTCGTAAAGGGGTTATGCAGCTGGCACGCTCTACCCTGACCACGTGTCTTCCTCCTATCTGAAGTATTACAAAGAAAAGTTCGTAAAGGGGTTATACAGCTGGCACGCTCTACCCTGACCACGTGTCTTCCTCCTATCTGAAGTATTACAAAGAAAAGTTCGTAAAGGGGTTATACAGCTGGCACGCTCTACCCTGACCTCGTGTCTTCCTCCTATCTGAAGTATTACCAAGAAAAGTTCGTAAAGGGGTTATACAGCTGGCACGCTCTACCCTGACCTCGTGTCTTCCTCCTATCTGAAGTATTACGAAGAAAAATTCGTAAAGGGGTTATACAGCTGGCACGCTCTACCCTGACCTCGTGTCTTCCTCCTATCTGAAGTATTACAAAGAAAAGTTCGTAAAGGGGTTATACAGCTGCCACGCTCTATCCTGACCTCGTGTCTTCCTCCTATCTGAAGTATTACAAAGAAAAGTTCGTAAAGGGGTTATACAGCTGGCACGCTCTACCCTGACCTCGTGTCTTCCTCCTATCTGAAGTATTACAAAGAAAAAATCGTAAAGGGGTTATACAGCTGGCACGCTCTACCCTGACCTCGTGTCTTCCTCCTATCTGAAGTATTACAAAGAAAAGTTCGTAAAGGGGTTATACAGCTGGCACGCTCTACCCTGACCTCGTGTCTTTCTCCTATCTGAAGTATTACAAAGAAAAGTTCATAAAGGGGTTATACAGCTGGCACGCTCTACCCTGACCTCGTGTCTTCCTCCTATCTGAAGTATTACGAAGAAAAATTCGTAAAGGGGTTATACAGCTGGCATGCTCTACCCTGACCTGGTGCCTTCCTCCTATCTGAAGTATTACGAAGAAAAATTCGTAAAGGGGTTATACAGCTGGCACGCTCTACCCTCATCTCGTGTCTTCCTCCTATCTGAAGTATTACGAAGAAAAATTCGTAAAGGGGTTATACAGCTGGCACGCTCTACCTTGACCTCGTGTCTTCCTCCTATCTGAAGTATTACAAAGAAAAGTTCGTAAAGGGGTTATACAGCTGGCACGCTCTACCCTGACCTCGTGTCTTCCTCCTATCTGAAGTATTACAAAGAAAAGTTCGTTAAGGGGTTATACAGCTGGCACACTCTACCCTGACGTAAATGTCTCGTGCTGAATGACCGCAGGGTGAACATGATGTGCGTTGCCTGAAAATACCGGATCATTTTTCTAACAACAATCCGCACGGAAATTAATTAAAGTATATAATATTTTCAGTACAGGCTGGAAGAGTATTTTACCGCTAGAATGGTTTTGGCTTTCGGTTTCTATACAGTATATTTGAGATAAAATGTTCCTGTGTTATTGCGGGAGCAGGTAAACGTACTCACCCCATTGATGAACAGAGGGTTTTCTGTAGCGTAGCAAAAGCTACCGAGCTCTAAAATGTAGCCCTTTATATAAGATGTGTTTGCACACGACACGCAAGAAACAGAAGGTTAGAATTACGTGTAACAACGATGTGCTCTTGGCACCATCGGTGGCTCTCTTCAGCCGCACGGAAGGTGGGAAATCTGGTGGCGTAAGAGGACGGTTAATACGGCGAGAATCCAGAGCAGAAATATGACCCGCATTACAAGAAAGAACGTGCTTTGTTGTTCTATGCAAACAGTCGTATGATATACATGATCATATCATCTCAAATTCCACCTATGACATTTTTTTTTCTTAAGAGAAATTTGGTCTGCCATATCTCGGCGACTATTTGGGGTATTCACGAAAAACCATTCGATGCAGATTTCTGAGACCTATCTTAATCGGGAGAGCAGAAAAGCTGTATGGGTAGTTTCCTAAATGGACAGACATAAATCCGCCAAATTTGGTGTTCACTGTGTACACATCTGTGTAGTCAGTACTTACAATTGTATTCGTCGCTGAGCAATATCCGTGTGGAATAATGACATTGGAGTGGAGTAGGATTAAATGTCATGTATGGTATATGCCAAAAATAATTACCAGCCTCCGGCAGTTTCTAGTTTATAGCGGAGCCCGATTTACTTAAAGGTGAAATGCAAAGGTTCGTCTACATCACTTGATATTTGCAGTAAGATTGGAGAAATAATGTGTATATTAATTTCCTTTCAGTTTTAAAACATTTGCTTAAGCCTAATAAAGTTAAAACTAAAAAATGTAACGCTATATTATTTACGAAATTCCGATCCGTACATGATTACCTCCCCATGGGGGGCGCTGCGATACGTGACGTAGCAGTGGAACCAGCACAGTCTGCACAACATGATGTAGCTGCATTGCATTGTATGGAAATAGCTCACATAGATAAGCGAGGCTATTGCTCACGCAGCCCTTGCTTGTGTCATTCACGTTCACTGAAACGCTCTAACAGGTTGGTCATCATTCGCTACGGGGGATAAAAGAAAAAGTCGGAATTTACCAATCTGTATTTCCGATTCTCTCGGTATGTCGCCCACGGCCCCTGCAGTGTCGCTGATCCTATCGTGGTCTGCTGGTTCTTTGTTCACAATAGGTTCGTGTTGGTAAGGCAGGGGCACCCCTGCACTAACCATTGCCGTGAATTCTTCTCAATTCCTCTTCAGAAGAAGAGGAAGAAGTGTAAGAAAATTCCTCCGCATCGCTGTCGCTGTCTACATTCATGTTAGCCGCCATTTTTTTAGTGTGGTTCAACTATGACGTCATAGCCCCTGATGGAAGAGCTTCGAATCAAGGGGAGATAAGCGATGCACTTTTTTCAAGCCGCTGATCATATACGTCTCTTATTTCTCTTTAAAAAATAAAACTTATCACCAGATTTCGTTCATTGATGGCTGTATAATTTATTATCATCATATAAAAGAGAGGGAAGTGCTTTTTTCTTACTTTTATTACATTTGCATTTCACCTTCAAATCTACTGAGATGATCAACAAGGAATAGTTATGCAGAGAGTCAAGAAGAAAATCCAAGGTGTGCCAGAAACATCATGATCTCTTGTCGGCATTATTGGAAACTGTTGACCGGTTCTTTCTTAGAAGACACTAGCTCGTGTTTAATATGTTATTTTATGCTGTGTACGAATATGGTCATACGAATGAGGTTTTCCGGTCATGGATGTGAAATTCTTTATGGACGATTACTGACTGTTGAATATCGGATCTGATTCTTGTGTGTGTTTCTGCACAGACGGTCATTCCCACTCAATTTTGTCAAAAAGACGTTCTCCAGCTCTTCAGAATCGGCGTACATGTGTTCTATATTAAATAGGCATCACCATATATCTACAAACACGATTGTAACCATCCCAAGTTCGAATGTTCCGAGTGTGTTTTTCGATAACCTTACCGGTACGTTTGTTTCCAACTGGAAACACCTTTTGTAAAAAGCGTTAGACCGTCAACAAATGTCTGCAGTGCGTCACAGGTGTGTTTTACGGGACGGACAAGCAGACGCCGCTCTCCTGTACTACTTAAGTCATACTTATGTGATATTCGAATGCACTGATCATGCTGATAGGCAACGGTAGTGTTTCACGGTCAACATCACACGCTTGACGTCCACACAGGAACACGGAACATTCACCGTTGTATTACAACCAAGATTAGAAAACCTGTAGATAACAGAATTATGTGGACAGGTGTAAAATGTCTTATTCTCACTATCTATGCTGTTACCTCCTATTGGATTATGATATGGGCTGGTTCATTTGCCGTTCTTGGAACCTGATGACGTCTGTGTTTAAAGTTATTGTCTTTCATGTCATTCGCTTGCTTGTCATTTGCATTTTAAGGAATTGAGAGTACCAGCATTTTCCGCATAACGTTATCAACAGTGTTGTTGTTGTTGCTAAATGTAATATAGCGTTCGTCATTCCAATGCGAAGAACAATGGACCAGTGGAGACATTCCACGATTGGCTGGATGTTCGTCCAAGTTTCTCCACAAGCCAATAAAAAGGCCGGATTTCTTTTTAAATATTTGTATTGACCAATCTAGGCGCTGGAAGAAATAACTTGATGCGCTGCTGTATCATTAAAACTATATTTCGACACAGCTGTTATGTCCCACCTTCGTTTCCCATTCATGGTTTATCGAAATGGGAATATTACAATCCTCGAATTTCCACTCTAATTTCTATCCTTCATTTGTTCGAAGCTCGAAGCAATATCGTTTAAACGATCCTTTTAGTCATTGGTTATTCAATTGCAGACAAGAATGTGGCTCAATATCAAATACAGCCATCTAAATCTTAATGCCAAAGGCAACTGACTAAAGCTGAATATCAAATACAACAGGCCAAGGCTTAATATCAAGTACAACAACCCCCTTATTTAGAAATATTTACAAGCCTGTTCTTGATGTGAACATTGAACAGCACTTGCTATGCCTAGGTAGTGGACGCGGTAAAAACTGTTTTGATGGTTGAAAGAAAAAGGTAATGCTGCTTTAGAAGATGATCATTTTTTTTATAGAAAAGATGTCTCCTCGTCATTACACGTGTTACTCAAGCAAATACGGATATTTCCAAGCAAGAAATTACGACTTAAGATCATTGGGACGATTTCGTGTACAAACGAACATCGTAATTCCCCTTTCAAATAGACCTGTTTCTGGTCTTAATTATGTCACAAACACTGAAATAACAACGAAAATTACACGGAATTGCTTCGTCCGGGCGGTCATGGCTGGACTACTAAAAACGGTTCAGATAAGCCGCGATATAGGAAATCCATTACGAAAGGGCAATAAAACCTAGAAGTTTGATCATGCGACATCCAAACAGTGTAATAGATACATGTATTTCCTTTGCCCCTCTCTGCAATTGCAGTACAGCGGCATTTTAACACATCTGTCTGACCGTCACAGAAACGAGATGTTCGGTTTGACAATATTTTTTCCTTAGTGTCCGAAAATATAATTTCCTGGTGTTTGCTTTAAATGCTATTAGCTTGAGAGAGAAAATACTTAATTTTTGTACTCTGAATTTTTATCGAGAAGAGATGAGTCAAACAAATATTACGAGTATTAGAAAATAAGAATACTGATCAGCGATACGGATTTGATATTTTTGGAACATCATGATGTCTTGCCGGCATCATTGAAAACTGTTGACCGCTTCTCTCTTGTAGGAAACAAGCCTATGTTCATGTATACTATAATTGTATTTTTGAATTTGGTGCTAATACTGTTATATGGAATATGGAATAGGTCTTTGGATTATGGACGCGGATATTCTTTAATGGACGACGGCTGAATGACGGACCAGACGCTTGTAATTTTTTTGTTTTTGTAATTTTTGGTGATATTCTTGGAGGGAATTCCCTTCATATGTAAAATTTGACACCTTTAACCAAAACGAGTCGAAGATATCCAAATTTGGTGGGTTTGATCCTAAATGATACTGGAAAATCGTTTTGGTTAAAGTTGTCATATTTTAATAATACAGAAATATGTCAAAACGTTCGGAATTATCTGTAAGGGTGCCGTTCTCCGTCATTCGGCACATGATTCCTTCAGCTTAAAATTGTAACAGCTGTTTGGCCGAATGGTTACAGTGTCAGACTACAGATTAAAAGAACGCCAACATTTGTTTTCGAATTCCCAAATCATAAGAAAAAATATTTTCAATTTTCTCTTTTGTTTTTCTATTCCTCCATCTTGATTTTGGACTTCAAAGTAAAATAGAGTAAAATTTCCACATGGGAGTATTTCGTCTGAGGGCAGTGATAAGATAAATGTTGTAACTATGAACGGAAAAGTATTATAGATAAAACTTGTCTTAAATCAAAGCATGTTAGGCTCAAAACGAAAAAATCCTGGTTCACATCACATGCGACTGTTCATCAATGTTTCGTCACTACAAAATGGCTATACTCATTTCTCGATTTGCCGCTTATGTGGATGTTTAGTTTTGCAACTTAAACATATTCTCTTTGTATTCGTTCAATAAAGTCATGGGGCGTTCATGAAAATATGTATGGGAACTGAATGAGTAATGAACCAGATATTTCCATTAGACTGGCCTCGCCCGGCTGACGCCGAGTTGGGGAATACCTTAGTATTACGTCACAACATACGGGTCGGCTCGGAGCGAGACAATAAACCAGTAGAGAGCGACGCTGAAGGAAACAAGCGCTGGATGAGCGCAAAGACCTCCGTCGAGGCAACAGGGTCCGTAGCGTAATACATCACTGAATAACATACGGCCGGATGCCAAGTTCAATTTTGCATTTGTTGGACGTTAGCTTCATCAATGGTAATTAATCTGGGATTGAGGGTTCCTCACTAGCATGTCCAGACAGGGACGTGAAAGTCACATTCCCAGCAAATAATTTTTGTTTCATTTGACGCGCTTGAAATATTGGGGTATGGAATAGAGTATATTGATGGAAAACCTGGAAAAGTGCTTGAGACATTAGGCCCCATCCCACCCACACCTCCCCATGAGAGGATCCCCTCACCCAAATCAACACGTTAGCGACAGAAATGAGACCCTGTGTGCCTAGTTGTACCAACTTGCTTGTGATTTTGTGCTATAGGCCCAACACAGCAACACTTCATATTTTGTATGTGTACAGTATAGCATCATCATTGATGAGAGAATGCTCTTCAAAACACACCTCATTTTACCGACACTTCGTTCTGATCTGTCTCAACATCATATGATGAGGATTCAATGCGCTTGGTATAATTTTGTATACTGGTGTTACAGGTCACCTTCGCCTTCACCTTACTGTATCAATGACCATGGACTTGTACATGTATCACATTCACATTGAATGGTGATGGCTGATGAGAATATTGCCCCTATGGAACAAATGACTGGATTCCACGCAGCAAATATTTATTGTGTAACAGTGAGAAGAAAATTAATTGTATAAACATTCCAAGCCTCATTGAACACAAGCCGCACCATACTTGATATGAATATAACGCGCGTCCATTAGCTCGCTTGGACGTCGCTTAGTTAAATATGGACAGACTCGCAAAAATCTCAAAATTTTCAAAAGCCACAAAAATGCCCTCAGCTTGTACAGAGTAAGTAAAAATACTTATGTACAACTTGATGTTTAGAAATGACTGTGTTGAGCGGTTCTATTCCCAACTTCTCTTTTATTCTATGTCATAGAGGACAGGGTTTGGTAGATAATTAAAAACTGTATTAACTCGGCTTCACATTTTAAAGAATGACTTTAATTGAGCCAAAGATGAAAGAGAAATACACTTATAAAAAAATCTATTTAAAAAAATATATGTTTATATTAATTTCCATAATTTATTGAAAAAAACTATACGTAGACTTCGACCACCCAATATCACACAGGCCAGGCAACTGTGAGAACAAGTGAAAGATACCCATCGAGTTGAGCGGATTTGCAGATAAACAACAACAAAAAATTGCACTTTGTGCCTCACGAGGCCCTTCTCCATAGAGTGCATGCCAGTTATTTTTCTAGACTACAACAACAACAGTTTTTGCCTGTATCACAGTCCGAGCTTCCGATTACCCTTCAACCTTACCCAGACGACGGATAATTTTTGACAGATTGTCCGGCTAGGTTGTTGATCGGATTCACAGATCATGAATTCCACCGTGACGGATTCACCGTTGGGAAGACTTTTCCTTTATTCAAAGTCATGTACTCGGAAGTTCCGTGGTCATACCCATGTAGTTTCAAGTTTAGTTTGCTACTCTATATGACATCTGTTTACGGATCCATGAAAAATCTACAGATGATCCAGCATTTTCAGTAAATCATGCTTCGAAATGTTCGTGACGGAATCACCTGAAACGGACATGACTCTTGACTAGTGTTGCTTGTCTATTTTTTTGCTGCTCTGTTTCAATCTGACTATTCTTATATGACATCTCTTACTAACATACAGTACCCAAGGATGATAAGATTTTTTTCATCGTGAGAAAAACGCGACTGGATCATCCCAGGGGTTAAATCTAGTCCGTGACGGAATCGACAAAAAATCGTGATGGAATCACGAGTGCGCTTTTTAAATCTTATCGGTAAAAGTGCTTTATTAATTACACATTTTCTTCAAAAAAATATTCCTAGAGTGAATTTATCTCTTCTACTTAGAAAATTAAAACTCTGACCTCTTATTTTTACTAAGGTATACAGCTCCCGCCACATGCATATCTTTTCTGCAGATGTTTCAAAATAGTATAGTTTTCAGTAAAGTGCAATTTTTCTTCTTTGACAATTTAGAATTTCCCGAGTTCTTCATGTTAAAAAATTGCGGGAAAAATATTTCGCTATTAAAACACATCTTCTCTATTATTGGCTTGTTCCCGGGGATCATAGGAAGCGAATAGAACAAACAGCATGCTAATATAGGGTCTACGACAGAATGTGGAGTGAATTTTATGCGAAAAGGGCTGTTTAGCAATGTCCGCTTTTCCGTGGAATTCATGAGCGCACGATTGAAGTATCATGGGAAGATATATATTTTCAGTCGCTATCTCCCCCCCCCCCCCAATCTTCAAACAAAAGGAAAAGAAAAAGCCGAGAGAGCGCCTCGTGAGGCAGAGTTATTTTTCCAGACTACAACAACAACAGTTTTTGCCTGTATCACAGTTCGAGCTTCCGATGACCCTTCAACCTTACCTAGACGACGGATAATTTTTGACAGATTATCCGGCTAGGTTGTTGATCGGATTCACAGATAACGATTGAAGCATGGGAAGATATATTTTTTCAGTCGCTATCTCCCCAACCCTCACCCCCCAACTAAAAAAAAAGAAAAGAAAAAGCCGAGAGAGTTCTTCGGAGTTTTACGTTTTTGACCTCTGACTTTGAATTTGACTTCTCACTTCCGACTCGCATCCTGGTGAATGACACTCGTCCTTTATCTTTTTGCCGATTCAGAGATTCTCGAGGAAGTCTCCAATTATATTATCTGGAATGCGAGTTTTTCTTTCGTGAAAATTTACTCTTTATGAAAGCGCAGGTTTGTCTTCGTCGAAAACCGGCAATCTGTACCAGCGCGAAGCTATACTGTACACGCGCGAATTTAGTACCCTCGAATAAAGAGACCCGGTGGAAGCGCTGCAAAGGATACACACCTTTTGTGACGTAAGCATTCATTTGTGTCCAAAGAAAATTCAAGATTTCGTCGGGAACCATGACGATCCCTATTGGAAATACTATGAGTCGTGGGTTCCCCATATGACAATTATTTGGCGGGAGATTTCACGTTGCGCTCCTAGACCTCCGTCTGATCGACGGAGGTAAAAATCCACCTAAAGCGAACACCTCGAGACCTTTACGAGACAAAATCGCATCGACCGATATTGTTCAAGAAATGTGTGAATGGATCGGCTGGCGTTAAAGATTATGTGAGAAGATCGCCATATGCCCCATATGATTTATGTGAAGCACATTTTATACAATATGATAAAATCAGTATCAGTATTATCAATTAGTCGACCACAAACATGCCAGGGTTGCGTGTTTTATATCCAAATATGCCTTACATTATTCGTTACAAGATAACAATTAATACTAGGAAGAAGGTTCCGGAATATTCTTGATTTATCGAGGATGTGTAGGCGTACGATTGGAAAGTCGATAAGTCAAAACATTTTTCCTCTTTAAATAATGTATACATATAGTTTGTATATGGCGTTTTGCGCACACGATTGCATGATATCTTTATTCGGAAACATTGTAAAGTAGTGATCACTATGCCACACTGCCATACAATAACATTGTCGTCAAATAAAATATTTGCGAGGAAAGAAAAATCCATGTAACTTCCAATTGCCATTTTGATCAAAGAAATCAAACCACAATAAACACAAGTATAAAAGATATGGCAAGTTACCTGTGAATATATGCGACAGGTCCGATATTAACTACTATCGTCGTTCACGAGGAACTTCAGTATAAAGGATACAGTCCTATGGAATAAACATTCTCATCGTTCACGAGGAACTTCAGTATAAAGGATACAGTCCTATGGAATAAACATTCTCATCCTCCTACTTCTCACGACTTGTTATTTACTTCCTTATCTTATCAACAAATCGGACGAATTCTCTAAAATTTCACCAGGATAACAATGGTCGCGTACCAAACTTGAGGTCACTAGGTCAGAGGCCCAGGTTTTGTGATCTAAAATCAGGAAATGATCAAAGGTCAACGTTGTCCAATAGTCTAGTCAACTTGATAAAACAGTAGTGCAGAAACTTATAAAAGAGTGCTATACCACCAAGCGCCTCCACTCAAAGTTTCTCTAATTTGACGATACATATCGCTTGCTGATAGCAAAATACGAGCGTAGCGTGCAAGATCTATGGCGTTACGTTTCGTAACTTGTGTCTAATTCCGCTTAACCCGGGGCAAGAGGCCACATGAACCCATGTACTTCAAGGTCCTCATGGTGTTCATATCAAAGCGTGACTGAGATACACCATTCTCTAGAAGAATGCGGATCAGCGAAACGGATAAGATATTTTTGGAACCTCATGATGTCTTGCCGGCATAATTGAAATCTGTTTCTCCACATGAACATCTGCAATAAAAGCGCGGCTGAGATACTAAGGTACGTCCGAGAATACACCATATTCTCCAGTCGGAATGTGAGGTGCCGAGGGAAGCTTCATGTATAATCATATTGTTGCTTTTTAGTCGCCAGACTTCAATTTTTAGTTTTACTGGGTACTCTTGCATTTATCAGCTTCACCCATGTCGCGGCGTTTATTCCATCAGACGTCCTTGATGCTCATCGATTAACATCAGATGAATTATTGTTTGTTCTGCCATACCAGCTCTCGATCTGTGTATCTAATACCGCTGAAGCCGGTGCTAACGGTCATATGGATACTTCATATCCTCCACATTAACATCTACAATAAAAGCGCGGCTGAGATACTAAGGCTACGTTCGAGGATCCTCCGTATTCTCGGGTCTGAAAGTGAGGTGCCAAGGGAAGCTTTCCTGTGGTTGATTTTTAGTCGCCAGATGTCAATTTTTCCCACCTCTTGCATATCGCTCCAATTCAATTTGACACAAGAAGGGAGATGACAGCCGTATTGTAAATAACTAGACGCCATCTTCAAACGCAAATGATGGTGCTGTGAACATCCTTTACCGAGAGTGGCTCAGATGTGTGGGTGGTGTTATTTGGTACGCTGAAACATCAGTAATTCATTTAGACTGGGAATTAAATAAACCCCGGAATACCTCTTGCTGATGGTAAACAAGAATAATTGACGTGGAATGGTCAAAGCTCAAGGCTGCTGTGCATAAAAAATCAGGAAATCATTTAAAAATCGCATTTCGTGAGTAGATTACCTTGAAATGTCGTATCGGATACAAATGTTGGAGATCAAAAGGTCACCGGTCAAGTTTACTGACCGCCAGTCGTAATTTTAAGATCGGGAGACCTACTTACTCTACCGCGTTGAAACAGAGGTTGAAGATCGCTCGAAATCGGGAATTTGAGAAACGGGGGTAAGATCAAAGTCATATTTATACCTGCGTTTGTCGGTACAGTTCAAGCAACAATTGTAGTAAAATAGTTCCATGAAATTACGCGCCTCTACAAACCTGTAGTACATGGCGTTGTTTATAATATCAGTTTTTAAGCGCAGTCTGACACGGATTTGATATTTGAAATATCATGATGTCTTCTCGGTCTCGTTGAGAAGCGTTGACTTCTTTTCCCTTGCAAGAAACCTGCCTATGTTTATGTATATTAGAACTGTTAGAACTTAAGTGTCATCCGTCGTTCATTAAAGAATTTCCGCGTCCATAATCGAGACTGTCGGACTTGAGGTATGTCTTTGTACACATTGCACCAGCAGGTCACTCTAACCCGTATGACTCATGAATTCAGCTTTAATGACGAAGTCCATAGTGCCACTTAGGCTCTTGTCTCATATAATACTGTTAGCACCATCAGACCAAGACAAATGGTCAAATGCGTTTTCTCATGAAGGGAAGACCAAGTGATAACATTAGAAATAGTAATTGAACAAAATGGGCACAAACTATATCGTGAATCATCGCATAAAGGCATTTTAGACTTCTTGGAGATGATCGTTGAAAGTTGGTGCACGATTTTTAATGTCTTGGCCTAGGTGAGTGAAGCAGTCACATTTCAGATAATGCTCGTACTCGTTTGGTGGATTACACAGTAATTATTATTGATTATCAAATGCCGAAGCGTACAGTACTTGCGTCCAAATCTATCAGGACATTTGATAGGAATTGAAACAACCCAGCTACAATTACAACATATATAAGGGAAGTGGGAAGAGGTGCCGACACACTGACAGAGCCACATGACTTCACACTATAGTCTTCTGGTTAACCTATTCTAAAGCACATACGAAGAATCTAACGATTCGTGATATGTGTTGTATCTCAAGTACGCTCTTATTGTACCTGTTCATGTGGCAACTTGGATGACATGACCACACGACCCCTAGCACCGGCATAAGCGGTATTAGATACAGATCTAGAGAACTATGATGAAAATGCTCTGACAACTCGTATATTGGTAATTGGTGAGCTATGTCGCTGTGACAACTCGTACACTGGGGATTGGCGAGCTGTAGTCGCCAGATGAAAATGACGGCATTTAACACAGAAGACTAATCTGTAAGGTCCGATGAGTCCTTGATAAGGATTGGAAAACATGATCACTGCGCTCTCTCTTCAAAATCATTGGGACGGTTTCGTCACGGAAATTGATCCTATCATTAGGTTCAATTGACCTGTTTCCTTTATTTAATGTTGATGTTTATATTCAGTGGATTTCTGTAGAAACCCAAGTGCATTAACTTGAAACACTTGATTGGCCAATCCAAAATTTCAAGAATAATTCCGGGGTTTTTTTTCATTGGCTTGTGGGGAGAATTGGAAGAACAATCTGCCAATCACAGAGTCTCTGTGAAAAAAACATCTAAAAGATAAGGATTTTAGGTGCTGATAGTTTTAAGAAGGCTTGCGATTATTGGTTCAAAGTTCCACAGCTTGCTGATGAGAGTCAGACTTGACAAATTCCCCTCTCCCCGAACGTTCACCTACCAAACCATGCCAAAGAGATAGCTCTTTTACGTGAATCGTTTTTATTTGATTTATTTTGACACGAAAATCCTTTCTTGGTCAGAGAGGGCTTAGAAACACCTTCGCGTTCGTGTGGAACAGATGAGCTGTCTAACCCCGGATCGATGAAATTAGGCCATTAAGCCATTAGGTTATATTGTGGTTAATGCAATGTCGGATCCAATGGCTCACTGGGCAAACTGGAGACATCTTCGTCAAAGATATAAGAACATGTCTGTCAACCGCTGCGTGACCGAGTGCTCTACTGTAGAAGTCCTGGCTTCCTTTGATTGATGCCGCTTAGCTCCTATCCAACCCATGTACAAGTAGGACTAACCTGGACGACCAATGCACATAATCCTGTTTCCTTCATGTAGATAGCCACGAGAGTCTGTTGTCCGAGGTTTAGTGGCCTTTCCACAGATGGCACATCAGATCTGCGGGGCATAGATAAGCGTCAGATCCGACATTCAGTAGTCAGTCATCGTCCACAAAATAATATTGCGTCAATGAATTTACGTTCGACAGTAAGAAATTTCAAGAAGGCACAAAAAGAAGTTGAAGCAGTCAACAGATTTCAAGCTACTCAAGGGACCACCAACATCCGATGTATAATAAACACGTTCGTTTAGATTTGTTTGATGACATAGATCGCCGTCATGGCCATTTAGTAATCTGCTAAAGAGAGATTTCTTAGTACTACTGGGCTTGCCGAATAAATGTCTATGCTAAGATTTGTGGTCGGTTCGAACGTTGCTGGTTGTTAAGCTGGATGGTGGTAATAGTATACTATTTGAGATATGGACATCTTGTACATTTATCAAACTTCTCGATAGGCTAAATCCGGAAGAAGACTAAAAAGTGAACATACCGGTCCAATAAACCGACTTCTAATTAGCATTGGCGATCAATCAGACAAGACAAGGAGGGTTAGCCAGGCTGAACTTCCTCATTTAGTATTGATCGATGAATGGGTTGTGATCTTTTGATCTCGACCCATGAGGCCAAATTTACCATCATCGGTTACTCCCTTGACAGCATTAAGTACTACTGTGCCTCTGTATACAGGAGATTCAGAAGATTATCGATGATTCACGACACGAATAATGAACGTCGCTCATCATATCGTACAAATCCGGGTTTCCGTTATCACGTCCAATTAATCGAGGCACTTTCTCGATGCCTTCGAGATGGATCGAGAAATTTCTCGGCTGAAACCGGGAGGGCAAAACCGGGACCCCTGACGACGTCTCCTGGTTTGCTCCCGGTTCTATCTCGATCGAAACGTCCCGGTTTTCGAGATGGTTACAAAATTGATTGGTAATCTCGAAGGGGGGTCCCGGTTTTACTATGTTCGTGTTTTGTTGCCGTTAGTTTGTATCATTTTAACTTTTCAGGCGATTAGAGGTTTGCGCTGGTATCATATTTATGGGGCGCTCGTCCCCTACGTATATAGCGGTCAAAATATTATTCAGAAAACGGATTTTTTAAAGATGTTTTCAATGTTATCCATCGTTTAATCGATATATCTATGTCCTGATGTTTCGTGAATTCAATTGAACGAAAAGTTGCATTTATCTATATATAAAGTATGAATATATAATTTAGTGAACTTCTCTCGTATTGATAATTGATTGTTTATCTGACTAGTATCCGTCGCGGAATAAATGACTCATCAGCTGGATTTGATCTTAATAATAATGGTATGGAAGCATGCGTTAATTATTGTTCTATAAAGTTTTTTTTACCAAACATGGATCGTTTCAATCGAAAAATGAAAGCTGTGTCGGTGTATTACCAAGGTGTGTAATTTGTTTTATAATTTGGTAGTATTCATTGCAGATTCCATTTTTTATTGAATTACTGTCTTGTTATATAGTTCAAATAAAGAGATTATATCAACAACGTTTATTTCTGACATAAGCTTGCCCGGAAGTGGTTAGCGGGAACACTTGCAATCGGAAATACATGTAGAGGTGTTGATAATTCACGCCACATGCAGTGGGTCAGTGAAAACCCGTCGGCTTGAAACAACTGCGAAGGAAGTTTTTTCTTTGAAAGAAAAAAACTGAAACAGCATTGTTGGCGGGGGGTTAATAATATACTCACTTTCTATTATTTATTGCCGATTTCATGTGTTCGGGAAATTAACCAAATGCTGGAAGTAATTACCGCCAATTTCAGAGGGCAATCAGGCTTTATACCAACGCTTACATACATTTTATTATAAACGATACCACGTTTTGTTTTTCTGCAAAATTCGATCGAGAGTTTGTGTTCATATTCTCTGGTTTTCATTAAATTACCAAACGCTCCTGTGATCTTCTTAGTCTCTTTATATCTGAATACGGGGAAAATCTCTGACGATGAAGATATCCCATTCTGATCAACTTTCAGAGGAACATATGGAATTTTATTCTAGACTTGCGTAATTTATTTCAATTCGCAGTTTCTGGACGTATCTTATAAAGTGATTCAAATTCTAAAAAAAGACAGGTTCAAAATAACTGAAAAATAATGAGCTAGAATTGGCGATGTTTTTTCTTTCTTTCCATTTATAACGTTTAGAGAAATTGCGCTGTCTTAGCAAGTATGCGACCACAGATCTCTAGACGGAATAACAAAATAATATTAAATGCTTCATGTTCAGCCTAATTCAGTTAAATGCGTATGTATTCGCCAAGATTAATCTCGCTGCCACATAGTACCGAGCATACGCCTTCCGAATGATTCAAACGTTCATTTGATGGCATCTGGATTCCATTCTCGAAGCATGTCAAGTTATTTCGAGGAGGATCGAGATGGTCTTGCGCTTCGAGAGAAAACCGGGAGCAAACCGGGACAAGAATCGATAGAGATAAACAGGGACCCTTCGAGACGAGATATTTATCGGTTTTACTCGTTTATCGAGAAACCGTCTCGAACGATTGGACGTGACCCCTAACAATATCCACTCTAGACGATTACTGGAACAATATATTTATACCATTGATTTGTAAACACATTTAATATTTCTGAGCGAAGTTATATGGGTATAAATTAGTCGATCTTAACAGTTCGAAGAAATAGGATAAAATGAGATTAGTACGCGGGTATTTGTTTCCGGCCGAGGAAAACTACTTTTTCGTTTGATCTCTGATCGATGATAGAGGATCGCATGCATTAAGAGATGAGTTTATTTATATTTTCATTTTATGCCTGTTTGGGGGTGTAAATAATATCTTGTGAATGAGGTCATTATGGATGCGAAACGTCTTCATAAACGACGACTGAATATTGAATTTCGGATCTAACGCTTGTTACAATATCTGGGATGTGGCTATATGTACATTGTATAATTAAAATGCACAATATGCACATAAGAAAGCAATGGCTCAGTTGCACATTATTGAGAGAACAAAGAAGAGTCTGTCTGTTCACGGACTAATGACTTCAGCTGAACAGCTACTGGGTTGTATAATTTCACTTTCCCCTATCTGTTAACTCCGGTGACTATTTTGAACTGGTGACAGCCGGCATGATTTTACACATATGTACTATATTTTTCAGTATTCAACGAAAGTGTCATTCTGCTTGAATACTGGGAAACTATAGTACATATGCATACAATTATACCAGCTATCACCAATTTAAGATAGTCTGCAGGGTTAAAACATAGGGAAAATGAAATTAGACAACCCAGTAACTGATCAACTGACGTCACTTGTACAATTGTACAATTCTTTATGGCTTCTGACAGTAATATATTCTAGAGCACAGATACTATTAACGAACTGAGGCGGCCAATAAGGTCATGATGAGGGATTGCAGTATAGAGAGTCGAGAAATCCCATATGGATACATGTCTGTACGGTATTTGAACTTTAGCATCCAGTTCTTCCGTAAGACATGAATTTTTCAGTATCCACATACATTCAACACAAAGAGAGGCACAATACCTTTCCCAGAATTCTTCTACATCCCGAAGGGCCCTCGTTAACAGGGTTGAAAGAAGCTTGGTGGTGCAGGTTGTAGAACCAGTTATGAATCAAGATTGGCATGGTGATTTATGCCTTTTGGCAGTCCAGTACACTTCTGATATAGCGCTATGAATCGTTGGAAAACAAACACCTCTTCCCTTGAAATACGTTTTGTGGTTCTTCCGGAGTAAACGCAGATTCTTTAACCAACATCTGGTAATAATAATATTTACATATGAATATTATATTATTTAGAGCTTTGTCTGCTTGGTAGAACTTCTTGCGAATCGAGTTTTCTCAGTACTTGTCTTTCTTGGGGAAGGGTACTTCTGTCAATATGGCGGATTGTTTCAACGACCTTGTTCTTCGTGATTTCCAGTCAATCAACGAGTACTGTAGGTTCAATCTCTTCTCGCTTTGACCAATCAGTAGCATACTGTTGTAGTGCAGTCAGGACTATCTTCTTTTCGGCTCTCTATATATATAGGTCCATTCGCCAGGAGTGTTTAGGTCTTCGTCACTACCTATATCAAGGTCACCAGTCACAATATGTTTACCTGGTGTATAGATAAAGGTCGATGGTTCTCAATCACATAACCTGCAGCTGTGTATAATTCCAGTCAAACTCCTTGACAACAATAGGGCAATTGAATATTTTGGTGGCTATAGATTTAGTATACTTATATGAAATGCAAGCGAGTTCTGCGAACTTGAAATAGTCTGGTAAAGCGTTGCATACATCTGGATCATTCAGGATTCGTGGTAAATTAATAATGACCAGTCCTTTATTCAAGTAGTTACGTTAAAGTTATCTGCCAATGACCAAGAATGAGTGAGTGAATATGATTTAACATTGCCTTCAACACTATTTCAGTCATATCACGAAGTTCCAATGACAAAAATCATACTCTTTCCATCAACGAGAAAACATCCAGTTACGAATTGGCAGGTAAGAACGAGTGGGATTAACGCATGGAAGATGAAACGAACACAGTGATGATAGTATTGTAAACATATTGCACGCTGTGGGTGTGAAATCAGCATTTGTCGGCTCTAGACAGGCGATATTGCCTGTACGGTAGTTGAATAACAACAGGAACAATATGGCATCGGCACGTGGACCTATCATATGCGGTACCGTGATATTCGATGTTTTCGAATCGGCTTGTGCATGTTTTCATTATTGATAGTGAAAAAAGTTGGTTGAGTACGGCTCCAAATTTCTTGCCAAATTTTGGTTGATATAAAATAAGATATGGGGCACAAACATCCCACAGCTTCCAACTCCTGCCGAAATTCATTCAACTGTCAACTGCTAGAGCGCCAACTCTGTACCCAGCAATACGGATGATTCTTGTTACAATGTAGCGAAAGTAATTGAGACTTTTCTGTATGCCAGGGTGATAATTAGTCGATACGCATATATGTGTTAGGGACAGAATGTCAGTCAAGACTACAGGATGTGTGAATCTGTATCAAAGTTTTCTGTGGTAGAAATGTATTGGATCTGGACACGTGTGCATTTGTCTTCTTTAACCCTATCTGGCCTGGGGGGGGGGGGCCATTATGGCCCCCCTACCAAACTTTCTGCGCTATCTCCGGAACGGCGAAAAATGGAGTGCTGAAACTCCGGGACTTTATAGTTTATCATATTGGGGTCATTTTGAGCCCATTTGCATAACCCCCTGAGCAGAGGATCATGGGTAAATTCACGATGGCGGCCACGTGGGGTACTAGAAAAGTGATGTTTTTGTCATATTTCTTCAAAATTTCTGCTTTTCCGCGATGAAAAGTGGACAAAAACTATTCTATTTAACATCACATTAATATTTATTAATTTATCATGCAGTTTTTGCGGAGAAATTGCATAAATAAAAAATTCGGAAAATCCGACTGAAAAATCGACCAAAATATGCCATTTTGCCAAAAAATGGCATATTTTGGTTGATTTTTCAACCAAACCAAACTTTCCCAACCACGTGGCCGCCATCGTGAATTTACCCATGATCCTCTGCTCAGGGGGTTATGCAAATGGGCTCAAAATGACCCCAATATGATAAACTATAAAGTCCCGGAGTTTCAGCACTCCATTTTTCGCCGTTCCGGAGATAGCGCAGAAAGTTTGGTAGGGGGGCCATAATGGCCCCCCCAGGCCAGATAGGGTTAAAGACGTGTCCAGATCCAATACATTTCTACCACAGAAAACTTTGATACAGATTCACACATCCTGTAGGCTTGACTGACATTCTGTCCCTAACACATATATGCGTATCGACTAATTATCACCCCGGCATACAGAAAAGTCTCAATTACTTTCGCTACATTGTAACAAGAATCATCCGTATTGCTGGGTACAGAGTTGGCGCTCTAGCAGTTGACAGTTGAATGAATTTCGGCAGGAGTTGGAAGCTGTGGGATGTTCGTGCCCCATATCTTATTTTATATCAACCAAAATTTGGCAAGAAATTTGGAGCCGTACTCAACCAACTTTTTTCACAACCATAATGAAAACAAAGATCAAAGCGGCCATCTTGGAGTTTTACCCCAAGGGTATAGTGTGGTAAGTTTCAGCACCCTAGCTCGAGGGGTGAGAAAAATAATTAGGGGCGGCCATTTCGGCCCCCCAGGCCTGGACAGGCCCAAAAAGTCCAGGCCAGATAGGGTTAATAAACCCAGTATGGCTTATTACTTTCATTATTAGGACAGTTATGTCAACTACTTCCTACATCAAACTTGGTAGTCTGGCCCTAACGTGGGTCACGTCACACAGCTATTTTTCTCTTCAAATATGGAGAGTTCCACTGTTTTCAAAACTTCCGTATTGTTGTCCAAATCAAGACATCGATATTTCGATTATCATTTGTGATTGAATAATGTTTATTAATATTCTTCGGAAAACAGTTCGAAACCACAAGCCCCCCAAAATATGAAACTAGACGATACGATCGAATTAGGCTTCCTAAATAATCGTTATTCACCCGAAAACGGTTTAAGATCGCAAGCGCCCAAATGCAGTGGCTAAGTCCGACATAAGAAGGTTGTGATCCACTTTTAACCTTCCAAAATCCATATTAAAAATAACCACGACTAGCTTATTCAAGAATGTCGACCTGGGCGCTTAGATTCAGCACAGATTTTCAAGCACTTCTATCTGACAAAAAAGACAAAACTGAATTAGAGTAAATGAGTACATGTGTATAATACACGTTCATATTGAGACCAAAAGCAGCATGTATATACATTACCTTAGTAGTTTAGACGAGCGAGGGTTACTCGACTGATTGCGTGACTGGAATACTTTCGTTTTTTCTTATTTGCAAACTGCCAATTGTTTTGCATAGTTTAGCTAATGCATCTAACACGTTCTAACGTTCTAACTCGTTAATGAAAATGAAGGGTAACCGATCACCATTAGCGCACTTGCTGCTTGATGCCGTCTAGAATTGAATATTCCACATCTGAGAGGCAGTAAAGGTCTCGGCTGATTACAAGCGTCTAATCAGTCATTCATAATTCAGCCGTCGTCCATTAGAGAATATCCGATATCTCTTTCTACAGCCATCCAAGATTCCATACCAATCATATTTTGGATACCGGATAATTTTTTCCAATTACATTGCAATAAACGAACTCGCCAAGAAAAAAAACACACAATATTTCCTGAAAGATGTAGCTTCGGGAAATTATAATTTTGTGACAATTTTGATCCTCTGATTAACCCACGGATAATATGTGATAGTCCGATAATCAATCTTTAATGTGGATTTTGTATTGTCTTTTTTGACATCTTTGCACTAACCATGCTATCAGCATCCCACAAGTTATAACTTCGGGTGTGACATTATACTACTAACCCCCCTACAAATTATTCACACGACACATGTTGTGAAAGTGTCCAATAAATTTGACAAGGCGGCAATGTGGATCAAATTAAATCAGGTCTTTCATGTGAGTTTATATTGTTCAGTCATCTTTATGCCCCTTTTCAAGAGAGATTATTTCTCGTTCCATTGAAAGCATGCGCGATATTTACACGAGTGTGACGGTAATGAAGTAGGTCTTGTTCCCAATCCAAAACCTACAAAATCGATGTATGCCTGATCAAAATGTGTTGTCTGGCCTGTTTTGATGTTGTTGAGGCTTTTACAGGGAGGATTTTCTCTTGTAGCAAAACTATAACCCCCTCAACTCAAAAACAAGTTTGGTTCTTCGAAAGAATCGAATTATTTAATATATTTAAATGACAATTTACTCTGAAATGTGATAAATTTAAATATTATATATATTTGACAATATAATTTGGGGTTTGAGGTGTCATTTTTTGTTATAACGGCAAATCCTCCCTATAAATGCCTCGGAAACAGGCCAGCTAGAAGAGAACACATTTTGGTCAATCAGAAATCCATTTAGATGCCACTGATCATCTTATCTTTTTTTCAAAATACACGCATCTACTCCGCCATTCAATATTCTGCAGTCGCTCATTAGAGAATTTCAGCGTCCATAATCCATAGATCAAATTCATACAGCAGCATTTGCACACAATTTTAAAACACAGCAAAACACCAAGCACAGAACACATAAACATAGATTAGTTTCCTGCAAAAGCGCAGCGACCCATTGTTATCATTGATGCTAGCAAGACATCATCATTTTCCAAAAATATTAAATCTGTTTAGTTGATCAGTATACTTAATCCATATGATTTCGTTGTAATGTCGTTATCTAGAGAATGATGTATCTCAGTCTCGCTTTGGATATGACTTATTGACATGAACACCATGTGAACCTCGAAGTACATTGGTTCAAACGGTCCCTAGCCCAGGGTTAAGCGGAATTAGACAGAAGTTGCGAAAATTTGCTACGCTTGTATTTTGCTATCAGCATGTGATATTTTTGGCAAAATTTCAGCAACGTTGAGCGGAGGGATTTTGGTGCTAAATCCCTGATTTATAAGTTCCTGTAATAACGTTTTGTGACGTTGATTAAATTCGTCACATTTTACACAGGGTAAAGCAAACACTGCTAGGCGAGATATGTATGAGATATATGCAGGTCCCACTGGAATATTACTCCCCAGGAAGGGATGTCGCGTTGTAATCATCTCTCTTGTCATAAAGTCAACGAGATAGATGTAGACGTCCCTCTTCATTTTTGTAGAGCTATCTACTTGTGATGTGCCGTTACGAATATCTGTTGTTATTTTCAAATTTAGTTAAGATGGATATATGTATCCTTCACTGTGTCACTTACATAGTGAAGGATATATATATCCTTCACTGTGTCACTTACATAGTGATTATCCACAGCGAGAGAGCTCCTACATATATTCGTGCTGATAAGAGAACATTTTTTATATATATAGGTCAGCCAAAAGGGTCGCAACAGTAGTACTCAATGGAATGCCTACGTGCTGCCGATATATTGTGTTGCCAAATTTCACAGATATTATAAACGAGAAAGCAACATCCCACGAATGATGTCCTTTGTTTTTGTAATAGAGCTAAAGAATGTTTGACATTAATATATCGGCGATCAGTTTTCTTGAACGCCGATACTATTAATGAACTAAGACGGTCAGTACGGTGCTGATGAGGGATTGTGGTATAGAGAGTCGGGAAATCCCATTTGGATACGACTGTACGATGTGTTATTTCGTGTCAACTTTTCGTCTCTAACTGCCGTTAAAATTTTTAGGTTTTTCATTATCCACATACATTAAACGAGTTAGTTGCGCAATATCGTTCCCACAATGCACTTACTTCATGAAGGGCCTTCGTCAACAGGATTGAGAGAAGATGCACAGGAGCTTCTCGAACCAGCTATGAAGGCAGATATTTCAGCATGTATCCCTCAAGAAAAGTTTTTGATGAAACCAGACAACACGATGGAGTTATATTTTTTAAATACTCGGTAGTAGTACCACTTTCACTACTACTATACTCATTACTCATCCGAAAATATCTGAGACCGCGAGCTAACCAGCTGATTAAACTAGACTTCATGATGTCAGTCTGGGGAAAGGTTTGAGATCACAAGCTCACAAATGTAGTCGCCGAGTCCGACATAAGGAGATTGTGATTCACTTCAACTTTTCGATTCATACTCAGAAGCTTCTAGATGGACCATGATTTATCCAAGTATGTTGATCTGTGTGCTTAGAGGGAAGGGGGGGTGTTTGCATGAATAGAATGCTTTCGTTTTTTAGAAACTTGTTATAGGGTAGTTTGGCTAATACATCATCACAACACGTCAACGTAAATGAGGGAGAACCGATCATCATTATAGCTCACTTGCTACTTGAAGACGTTCAGAATGGAACATTCGTCTTCTGAGAGTCATTGAAAGTCACGGCCGGGTGATCTCAACGTCTTGATACATCCGTCCAGCACGTCCCTAAGTAACGCACCATATTGATCAGGAAAGACAGCATTATGTTGTTTTGTGATTAGTCAGTTGTCTTTGAAAGGTTTATATTCATTAAGTTAGATCCAGAGGCCTGCGGCATATTTTCTTCAAGTAATCATGACACTTTTGTCATGAGGTATCGGCTTGTTTTGCCTGGGCTAATCAAATAGTCTCTTCTATAAAAAAGCTATCGTTAACATCAACATGAAAGCCACTTCAGTATAGAAAAGCTTACTAATTCGTTCGTAGAGATGAATCGAGCCTTTCGGAGGTAATGGTTTTGATGATGTAAAGTAAAGCCAGTTCTACAATGGATATTTTTGCTTCTGTGGTTGACACAAAATTTCTTTCTGTTTGGCTTGGGCCTGAAATACAACTGACTGTTGTATTAAAGCATTACAGTATGGAGACAGAAACATGATTGCGAACACTGTATAGTCTGTTTAAATCGCCATTCTTTCTTCTAATCTATTAATATCGCGGAACGGCTTAAACTTTTAAGAGTTTTAAACTACATCAGCAAGAGACCGGTGGATTGGAGGTTTAACGTCAAATTAGAGGTGGTTGTTGTGTAACCACTCACCGCTGATGTCTGTTTTACATCGCATGGAACAAATTACGGAATAGAAGATTATAATGTACATGTACTACCCGACATCACACGAGGGCGTGGCAAGAACATCGGGGTGAGATGTGCATGATAAGAAGTGTCCTTGTTCATAATTTTCGAACCCTCTCCGTGCTCGCTCTTTTAGCAAATATATGAAGAAAATTGAGAATGACAGATCTTCAGAGAAATTTATGTTTCCTTCTACCAGAACCATTAACACATGCAATATGACTGACAGAGATATATCAGTATATAACGATACCCCCTTAATTGTGTATTATGGAGCCTGATCCAATTTTAACGTATTCCTTCTTGAGTATATGCTTGGACAGGAGGAGGAGAAAAGCAGGAGGAGACGGAGGAGGAGGTCTGAACGCACATCAAGAAAAATTTGTCTTAATGCACTAAGGCTGATAGAGAACGGTAAAACACGACTAGGCTCTCAGGAGTGTTAATGCCAGAATATCTTATGCACGTTAGTGCCAAAGATCCTAAATACCTCAGCTGTATATTGTTGCATATGTCTGATATTTCATAGAAAGAACTTTAGAAACTCCACATGAAGACGGTTGATCTGATAACTATGTCGCACTATCTCGTACTTTAAAGCTGCTACCTCCAATCATGAGGGTTTACATAAGCATCTGGTCTGTGGCAGTCTCAACACAGTGTTAAGTAGAGGTTAACACCAAAACATAACAGCTAAAGAGGCTGTAATCACAAGATCAGTTTGTCTTTGGCAGTGTTTGGTTCCATTAACTCTCTTCCTGGAAGTCTGTTCAGAAGCTTATTCATGCAGCACTCATACTTAACAGTTTTGAGACTTTGAAAACAGCTAATTTTTGATAATGATGATTACAGAAAAATAACGGTCATGTTCGTGGACCAGTTTTTGATTTGAAACACACTTGAGTTTAGTTTATATACTTATACATTTATATACGGTTCAATATGAAATAAAAACGGTTCTTATTAGTTTGGTACTATTGAACATACATGTACGTTAAACCTACCAGGCCTGGGGTTTAGAATATGATGCCCTCCTACCAAACTCATTTGGTCATTTTGAACTATCTGCATACCCCGCCGAGCAGAATTGCATGAGTAAATTAAAACTTGTGACGACCAGGATTTTTCTTACACACATTTGGATATTCGTACACTATCTGATAGCTAGAGCTTGACCCGAGATATAATGTGGGAAGTTCCATACTCCAAGCCCAAGAAGTAAAAAAAAAAGCTATTTACGGTGGAATGAGTGGGGGCCAAGATGACCTCTCCCCAGGCCTGGGCAGGCCAGGTAGGGATAACATAAATGGGATAACATAAATAAACTCTAGTTTAATAGCGATATGCCAGGTGCGCTTAACGACTGGGAGGTGAAAAGAAACCCTCAAATTATATAAAGTAATTGCTTTCCAAGCACACTCATTGTTAACATCAAGATCGTATTACCTAATTTAAGGTCCAGAAATTACCAATCCCATTCTACTCTTGCTACATAGGTTCCGGTTCTGGGTTATGAGGACCCAAGTCGCGGCTTTACCCATGAAGTCGGAGTTCCTTAATATTTTCAAGTGTTCACATACTGCATGGAATATATTTTCAAAGCAGGCATGTGTCAAGTAGTATTTACATATTTCTGTGGTCTTGTTAACCCATCAAACCCACCGATCTTGTCCAGAAAGGGATGTGTTACGGTAATTTCTTGAGACTATATTAATTGTTCGATTAACATTAAAGGATGATCAACATTAGGGGATGAAACAAGACAACAGGATTGAACTAAGTTGATAAAAGCTCGTAATTCGTTCGAAGACAGTTCTAGATCAAAAGCCAGACAATTTAGTCGCTAAATCCGAGATAAGAAGGTTCATCCAGTTTGAGTTTTCTTAGCGTCTATGCAAATAAGCATCTAAACAGGCCCTACATATACGTAACAGTGTTCAATTATGCTACGTTCCTTAACTGTACTACGCTCTGCAACCAGTCTATCAGATATCTGGAAGATGTGTATTGCGCGGATTAAACTTGTCTAGTTTTACACCCCGTCATCTTAACTATGGGTAACATTCTATCCAATCGCCGTAAACGTTTTGCGGTATACATGTATGAATAGTTCAGATTCGGAGTTAAGTAACATTTCGGTAGTTTGAAAGGATGAGGATTCCTTGAATGATGGCTTGAATGGAATTCTTCGGGATTTTATTTCGCACCTGTCTATTTTATAGCGTAGTTTGACTGATGCATCGATCAGAATACGTCAATGCAAATGAAGGGAAACCTATCAACAATACACACTTGCTGCTTGATGCCACCCAGAATTGAATATTCGACAGCTGACATCCAGTGAAAGTCTCTTTTTCTACAACCTGTCAGCGTATACCTAAGTGACTCACCATCTTCGTCGAAAAGAAAAAAAAAACATGTTATTTTCTGTTGTATTCATGGTCTTGAAGACAGTTGTCTCTCAGACGATAGATTTTGTTCAGCTAAGAAAATACAGGTTCAACAAGCCCGAAAATATAGGTTTCGGAATAAGCAGATTTGTTGAAGTAATCATAACACCCTTGTCATAGTCGTATTGGTTTATTTTACTTCAAGTAATCAACGACGCTCTTCTAAAAAAGTAATCAGTAACGTCAGCCACTTCAGCGTATAAAGGCCAAGTTATATATTCGCCGTATGGGAATCCGCCCTTTACGAAGGGAATATTGAACTGATTTACCACTCGGTTTGTCTCCATGGACGTTCAATTATCCTGTAGGCAATATTACATTTTCATATATTTATATGCAGCCTATTGAGATATAAAAAGTCTGAAAGTTTTAACCAACCAACCTGTAATTTTGAATTCTCTAAAAAATGATAACTGTGCTGAAAAAAGGACGCCCTCTTAATAGAAGTTAATTTTTTTCTTGTCATTCTCTGTTTGCATTGTCCTCTCTATAAATCATTGTGACTGTAGTTTATGACTGCGATTATGGACGTTCCTCACCCTTGGTGATACTCAAGTGCATTCACGTAAAAGTTGAAAAAAATAAATCTGTCGTCAATTTCTTAGGGTGAGGAACGTCATTAACATGGTAGAGAATGACGCGCTTGGTCGACTTTGGGCCTCCCAGATCTGTATCCTGAATAAGAACTACTTTCTACTGACATTTCCCCAGTTACATTAGGGCCGTTCCTTCATCCTTACAGTCACTTACCTCATCACTTTCCATCAGATGTATTTATACGGAATCATTGCTCTTGACAGCTTGTATCTAATACCGCTCAAGCCGGTGCTATGGGCCATATTGTCATGCCATTCAAGATGTCCACATGAACAGTTACAATATAGCATCGCTAACATACAGATCATCACAGGGATCATTTTATGTTCTTCTAGTGTTATTAGATGGGCATTCAGTGTATTGGTCCGCGAGGTCATATGAATTCTCGTCAGTGCGTCGTCATCTTTTCCCATCACATTTATATTTTGCGTTTAATTGGTCCCGCAACCCTGGCAAATAATGCCCAGTCACTAACGAAACTATCAACATCGTACTCTTGGAAGTTGGGTACAAGTAAATCGAGTGAAATAACGTTCGTAGTCAAGGTATCCTGGGAATGATCAAGCAACAATAGTGAAATGTTGAAATGAATCAAGCTCTCTTCACTCGTCCGCCCATGAACATATAGGACGGTCTCTCGATGGTATGGTTCAAGGTTATGGATGTGTCAGATGCAATTTTAAGGGGTGATCGATACCCTGTGTGAGATATACATATTTCCATCAACGTCCTGCATGCGTCTTATAGCCAAATGTTTTCCGTTTAACTACAGTATTCTGAATAAACTAGAAGTTGTTATCCATAAGCAATTTGTTTATTTATCTACAGTATTATTCAACGCATGCCCACTCTTGTTATATATTGGAACATGTCTAATATGTTTTTTAACCATAATATTCTATATTTCGAGCCCAAACAGTCAATAAATGAATAACAAATGGTGACAAGACTAACGAAGTCCATTGGTCATTCGTAGCTAGTGGAAAGAACTTCACCTGACGAAGCAGATACCCACCATCTACGTGAGCTGATAACCAGTAAACTTAGCACTGCTACCCCCTATTTGTATAAAGCTATTGTTATTTGTTTCATCTATCATATCAACAGTAAGGATATGGTACATGTATATCTCATTATCGTCTCCCAGAGCAATCTTTACGCGCAAGATGCTGTATTATGGTGCTCCTTCATTTCCTACTATATGGAATCCGACGACCTAAGCGATCGGCTTAGCACATTCATTCTCCAAGCTGACCGATGTTATGATTGGCTAAGAGTTTATGAATGCACACAAAGGATAAACTAAATCCAGAAAGGATTCTCTTAGTAGATAAGCGATAGAATACGACGTCTGCCACCCTCGAGAAGAGGTATTAAAAGTAAACAAGAAGATGTCACAAATGTTACCGAGTTCGTGTCTCTATATGGTTACCAATGCCTGGCGTTGAAAAGCAAACGTTCGAATTTTGACATGAAGACGCCTGCACTGTATTATCCCATACTAAGAAAATCGTAATTTCTGAACAGCACGGATTACATAAGGATCTGATATATGACATGTCAGCATGAGGTTAAATAAAGATAAACGCAAGACGAGATATCGCAATTAGAATGACGAGCAATTAATCCAATGAAGCTGGAAAAAATCAGCTTGTCTTTGGTATCATTAACTCTCTTCCTATGGGTCTGTTGATAAGCCAATCTTTGTGGTACTCACGCTTGGCATTTTCCAGACTTTGAAGACACATACCGAGTCTTGATTAGCAAAAAAGGGAGAAAAAAATTGTACAAGGGGTCGACAGTGCTTATCGACAACTCATTCATTTGGAACACACAAGAATTTTGTACATTTAGCTACACAGCTCAGCATAACGTGTTACAAAAACTCGAAAAAACGGTATTGTTTTCTGTTAAGTTAAACATGGTAGTTAGAAAACGAGGTATAATCCTGGTCGTATAAGTGTACAAACTTGAGCTCTTCATCCTCAGCCAGTGCGAAATTGGAAATACCCGTATGCAGTGGCCTGAAAAAACATCCAAGATATTCTTTGGCAAATGACCTATTTATCATAATGACTGACGGATGAAGGATGAGTTGTCATTGTCATGCAAGTGATATAGGTGGTAATTTGTGTGTTGGCATCCTTCGTGCAAGGAGTCCAAATGGCTGTGTCATATGAAGGATGAGACCTTTTGGCAACATCAGTATTCGCTCTTCTTAGGCTAATAATAGTGAACACAATGCTAGCAATATACATTGATGGACAACATACTCAGTTCACCATTTCTGTTTTGTGAGGTACTGGGGCTTTTCACGAAATATATATAATTCATGAGTCTTTTCCGAACAGACGAATAACAGTGTATCAGATCAATTTATGTCGACTTGGATGGTGGCACGCAAGGCGCTTTTTGCATTTCCGGTTGCCAAATAGCTGTAGTGCCACTACCGGAAGCGAAGCTTTCCGATAAAATTGTACTAATGCCGTTAAAGAAACTCGCTGAGAAACTCTCAATAATAATTCTTCAAGAAAGATTCAAGTTCCAGTTTGTTGTAGCTGTAGTATATTCCTCCTCAATATATGAAGGCGTACCCAGAGTTAGGATGCCCACTGTTAGTATTGATTCATTTCGTGGATAATGCGCTCTCTGTTTCAATTAATCCTCATCCAGGCTGGTAGTAGGCAGAGATCAACCACGGCGAAAGTAAATAGATAATGTTCACGGTCTCCCATTCAAACTGACAGAATAAATTGAAGTGAAAATTGAACCCAAATCTCTGTATAGTGCACCAAAAATTCGTGTTATGAGCGATCATACGGGAGCGACAATGTTATAGAAGATAGTAGTACATTTTATGCCTGTCCTGCTGACTATGAATGATATCATTTTCACGAAGGAACATACGCTCACGTTGACCGTTTGGAGATCTATTCGATTCAAGGATGGTTAGATATGACAAACCTGCTTTGATTTATAGACAACCGTTTTCTATAGCGCTGTTCCTCATTCTTTATGGCCTTGTTGAACGCCTTTATTCGATAGATCCAAATCAACACAACCCAATGATTGCTAAAAATTATTTCGATAAGCCAGATAGCAAGCGTCACATCCGACATTCCATAGTCAGTCGTCGTTCATAAAAAAAAAATCCGCGACAATAATCAACACACCTATTACGTATGATACCACCATTAATGAGAACAAATTGGCACGTGGAACTTATGCACGATGCAAATGGCTAGGCAGTTTTGACTACAATGTTCTAGTTTAATATTTTCTGCTTGTAAAATAAACCCACTGCATAACTTTGTTGAAAAAAAAAGAAGAAATACAAAACAATATATATCCCATCGAGAAACTTCTCTTGGTTAATACGCCACAAATCTGACGTCACCAATAAACACCATTTAAAAGAAAAGAACAAATATATCAAATTATTCTATTTATTAGAGTATCTCCCTATATAAATTGTAATGAGATAAAACTGCATATTGCCCGGTCAATAAAACCGCATATTCCACCCCCATGGAATATACACAAAAGGGAGATAATTACAACAGAGGTCGCCCCGTTCTTTCAGTCGCGCTGCAAACGGTAGCCGATCACGGAGCAGTTCGTCGAGTTGATTTTAGCTGGAGAACACAGCAGAAATAAATTATCTCCCCCATCTAATTGTAAGTAGAATCGTACCCAAGCACATTATTGGAGTAACTAACAAGCGGCATCGAACAACTATGCGTGCGTTGCGAGATTTACACGATAGTAGTGAAGCAGCTCCGAATCAATGGAATCTCGGGCAAGTAGTATACAAAGGTGAAATTGACTCACATTGACCTACTTAATGACGTCACATTGTGGCGGAAGTGTGGCGGGGTTTCCCAGTGGGGGATTCCCCAGTGGGGGTTTCCCAATGACGATCACGTGATCAAGGCATGTTCTCGATGGTGGTAGATGTGGGTGTGGGTGTGGGTTCAAAATGGCGGCTGATGTGGGTGTGGGTTCAAAATGGCGGCTGATGTGGGTGTGGGTGTGGGTGTGGGTTCAAAATGGCGGCTGATGTGGGATGGGATGGGACAAAATGGCGGCGTGGGATGGGATGGGACAAAATGGCGGTTGATGTGGGACGGGTTCAAAATGGCGGCGCAAGGGAGCAAACGAGGCGGTGGGGAGGTCACGGGGAGAAAAAACCCTCACATTACCCTCAAAAAACGTCTAAGCCATATAATAATAATAATAAACATAATCTATAGGTGTTGTACGACGTTAATAGGATCAGTCTAGCATCTGTACCACCCTAGGGTCGAGTGTTTATTGTCCCGTGTATCTCCGCAAGAAAACAACAAACAAAATGGCGGCTCCAGGATGGCGTGGGGACGCCCTTTCCCCATCACGGCGTCGACCGTAGCGCCATCTGCACACATTGACGCAAGGGAGACAACTCGTGTACACCAAGAGTATGGAAATAGCCGTGTTGGAGCTAGCGGAGCTACTATTGGTCCAGTGGGGTCATATGAGGTATCAAAGTGAAGCTTATGTGAAGGGGCATCTGATGGGCTGGGTGTGGGGTTGAACTATCGGACTTCTGCGCATGCGCGGTGGCCCAAGGGTATGAAAATAGCCGTGTTGGAGCTAGCGAAGCCCCTAATGGTCCAGTGGGGTCGAGTGAGGTATCCAAGTGAAGCTTAGGTGAAGGGGCATCTGATGGGTTGGGTGTGGGGTTGAAATATCGGCCTTCTGCGCATGCGCGGTGGCCCAAGTGCATGGAAATAGCCGTGTTGGAGCTAGCGAAGCTACTCATGGGCCGATGGAGTTGAGTGAGGTATCGATGTGAAGCTTATGTGAAGGGGCATCTGACTGGGCTAGTGGGTTTGACATAGCGTCATTCTGCGCATGCGCATAGACGTTTTGGGATGTAGGGGAGCCCCTAATGGTCCAATGGGGTCGAGTGAGGTATCCAAGTGAAGCCTAGGTGAAGGGGCATCTGATGGGTTGGGTGTGCGGTAGGAATATCATTCTGCGCATGCGCAGATGCAATGCGGAGCTCTCGTCCAATCAGAAGCGAGTATTTCAAATCCGTCACAGAGCTCTCGTCCAATCAGAAGCGAGTATTTTGACCCGGTGCATTATGGGACATATCCAAGATGGCGGCACGTATGTTCAAGATGGCGGCACATCCGGTGTCGAAAACTGGCCATTTCTGTCGGGATGTGGTCACCTAGTGTCGAAAACTGGACCCTGTATGGATCCCGCTAGACGTGTTGGAGCTAGGGGAGCCACGAATGGGTCAATGGAGTCGTATGAGGTATCCAAGTGAAGCCTTCGTGAAGGGGCATCTGATGGGCTGGGTGTGGGGTTGAACTATCGGTATTCTGCGCATGCGCAGTCTGGCCGTAGTATAGAAATAGACGTGTTGGGGTGGTGGTGGTCCCCTAGTGGGTCGATGGGATCGAGTGAGGTATCCATGTGAAGCCTAGGTGAGGGAGTTACATTAGGGTGTCGTATCCATTCTGTTGCGCAGGTCACGTGGGGGTTGTGACGTCACTTCCGGGTTTTTCACTAAAACTACCTTCAAACATAGAAGAGTTCCTAATGTTTCCCCTTAGACGTCCGTATGTTCAACCGCCGGGTTTTGTTTTTCCCGCCCTGGCCCCCCAGCGCGAGCGGCGCGCGCGTCATCACGCGGGTTCTCCGGAAGTGTGCGTCATCCCCGGCAGTGCGCGCGTCATACCCGGCAGTGCCCGCGCGGACGCGGGTCAAAAGGTCAAAGGTCACCTCCAGGTCAGACGGTCCAATATGAATAACGACAAGTTCAGCAATGTTCATACAGTTTATTATCCCCAATGTTACATCATACCCAGGCTGGGGGAACCGCCCTGGGTATGCTTAGTATGTTCACAGCAAAACAAAATTGAAATATCAAACACCATGTTTTAACGCACCGTCACATTTAATGTTTACTGAGCTCAAGTCAATGATCAGCATGTAGACATGTACGGCATGTTATGGTATTCATCAGTGCACGAGTGACGCATTCAACCCATGGCGGTGGTGAATCACCTTGGTAAGGAAAAACGTAACATTGGTCACCCTCTTCACTGTCCACTTGGTGTTGGGTCGTTGTTGTTGGGCCCATCCCAAGACATCCAATTGTTCCACATGGTCCAGCATCATCTCTAGTGACCTCCGGTCAATGATGGTAAACGGTTGGTCGTACACTGGGTGGAGGGCACTGGAATAGAAATAGCGCAATTCACCCGTCACCTTATGGCATAAGATGTACCCAAATGCTACATTTAATATGAAGGCCGTAGGTTGGTCATTGAAGATGGTTTCCACGTAGCTGCGTAGACGGGTGAGCTTGGTCAGTGGGAAATTGTAGATATCTTGAATAGGGCGATGACGGTGGAAACAGTGCCGTGTCATGGTCCAATGGCGCCGAGAGATGTCACTCTCTGGATGATATTCGGGTAAGAGATCGCTAGGAACATTTATGGGCTCGTCCAGAAAATGTTCGATGTATGACGTATGACTCGAAACCGTAACGGTGGGGTCCGGCTGGAAATCCAGGCTCTTCCCAACTGTGGGTATAGGCGGGCTCTCCGTCATCGCATCACCAGTGGCGTTCGTCTCCCCGGGCTTATCTTCACTGGGTCTGACCTTCCGCGGCTCCTCTTCAGTAGGAAGTTGTCGCCAAAACCGTGGAGACGGAGCATGAATCAACCGTTGGTGTCGCAGCAACTGACTGCTTCGTTTGAAGAGTTGACCACAGTCCTTACATTGTTCCGTCGCGCCCTCGTGGAATGAACGTTCGTGGCGCAGTAAAGCATCTTCCCGATTAAATGACCGTGCGCAGGTTATACAAGTATACCGTGCATCGTTGTGGATGCAAGCGTCGCAAATCTTCTGGGCGAGTAAACTGCTTCTGGCAAGTAGTACAAGTGAACATCTTGGTGGTTGACAGACTGTCTGATGAAACGGCAAGGTCGCTTCCCTTTTATAGCACGCTAGCTGGTAATCTATTTTTAGCACACTCTACTCCAAGTCGAGGATCGAGACTGGTGTACTGCTGTACGACTGAGCCGCATTGCGCGCGCGTATGAAGACCCTGATACATACCCAATGCAGGCGCAGACGCGAAGTGCCCGGATGACAGACACGGTCGTCACCGATCCGAAAAGACACGGACTTTACCGAAAAGACACGGACTTTACCGAAAAGACGCGGACTTTAACGAAAAGACACGGACGTACCCGAAAAGACACGAAGGTGAACGCCATTGTGGGAAACCCCCACAGACACGTCAGTACATGCATTCCTATGATGTTCACGCATAATAAAAAGGATTGACCTGTAATCTGTGTTGTTGTTGTTGCTCCCTTTTTTGGACTAACCCATCAGAATAGTACGTATCACGGACTACACCCGTAGAGCTACATCTGGTCTATAAAACACGTCCCTCTGGATCCTACACCTTCATTTCTACGGTTGCAGAGCCATGGCGGAGATCCAGCCCCATGCGACTCGCATTTTACAGCATGCCACCGTGGTGAATTCATTCACGGGTTACCGAGCAGTGGTCCGGTCCATGTTTGCAGATGGCGACGACAACGAGGGACGACGCCAGATCCTGAACGAGTTCACAGAAGCGGTCCTCCACAGAGTGCACTCGATGGAGAGGCGTGCCATCACTCACCACTACTGGACTATGACAGCCATCCTTGATGCTCGGGCTATGGACCACACGCTCACGCCGGAACCAGCACCGGCTGGTTGGCCTCATACTAGTCTGTGCCCTATTGACCCTGGCGCTGTGGTATTGACACTATAAATACCAGGGTCAGACAGAGTGTGTGTCATTCACCGTTCGACATTTGGAGCAAGCATGTCATCCGACCTACGAGCCATCCTGCCTCTTACACCCCAGGTGGGGTTACACGTCTATGAAGATAAAGTCACCCTGGTGGAAGACCGTGGAGCTATTTGCTGGTCGCCCGCTGAGACCGTATCGAATACGGTGACACTACCTCGTGACGGCTGGACCAAATTTAAACGGATGTTGAGCGGTGAGCTCGACGGACACCTCATCCACATAGACAATGCCATCTACGTATACCGTACCTCCCTCTTCCTACGCCTGGGCCGCTACCAAGACCCCACGCGAGGCTTCACCCTAGACCCCGCTCTGTGGTCAGCCTTGGAGAAAGTGGTGCCTATTGTGGACCAGCTGTTTACACCGGACGAGCGATCATCAGACGAGTTGGCGTGGGCTCGTGCTATGGAGGACGCGCTGGCTGAACCCCATGAACAACTACATGAACCCGACGACGACGATGCCATTGATTACCCGGCTAGACTCAGTCAGCCCAGTGACATGACCACCTGATCCTTTTGATCTCACGGGGTTGTCCCTATAAATACGAGAAACAGTCAACTCTGGTACCATTCACGTACTGACCATGGCGGAGCATATGATACTGGCGTATCTCAGCTTGACCCCGAGGTTTTCCTGCACGTGTATGCGGATACGGTCGATATCATGGAGGAGGTGGGAGACATCTGTGATGCGGATCCTACACAACCGTGCCCGGCTCACATTCGTCTGTCCCTGGAGGGCTGGACCAAATTCAAACGGGTGTTGTCTGGTGAACTGGACGGCGATCTCATCCACTTGTGTCACGATGTGTACATCCGACGCGGCCCTTTCTTTGCTCAATTGGCTCGGCTAGATGGGGGTACAGTGCATTTTACCCTTCACCGTGATCTATGTTCTGCATTGGAAGATGCCGTGGTAAATGTGGATGAAGTGTTTATCAAGCGGTCATCAGACGAGTTGGACTGGTCATTGACCATGGACACTGTGAAAGCCAATGAAGAAAATCAGAAAGAAACTCCGGCCCAAGATATACCCGTTATAAATAAACGATAGAGCCAGGGTCCATCATCATTGTCACCATGAAGCGCTGGGAGAAGGTGTTGGACAACTTATACTACAGTCCCGACAGTCCGGCGGCCTATAGTGCATTGTCGGCTCTCTATCGAGCGGCCAAACCCAGGGGATACAACGTGCCCAAGTCCGAGATTGGTTAAGAAAACAAGACACCTATACCTTACATCGATCTGTCCGTCGCCATTTTCTACGGAACCGCGTCATCGTGGGAGGAATAGATGCCCAGTGGCAAGCGGATTTGGTCGATATGAGCGCCTTTGCCAAACACAACGATGGGAATCGGTATATCTTGACGTGCATCGATATCCTATCGAAGTATGCGTGGGTGGTACCCATCCGGACGAAAACAGGGGCGAATCTCATAGCGGCGTTCAAAGACATCTTCAAGACCGGGCGCAAACCTTTGTATTTGCAAACCGACGAAGGCACGGAATTCCTCAACAGACCGTTCCAAGCCTTTCTCAAGAAACAGAAGGTGTTTTTTTCCATACGTACAACGAGACCAAGGCTTCCGTGGTGGAAAGGTTCAACAGGACATTCAAAGGCCGCATGTATAAATATTTCACCTATAAGAATACAAGGCGGTACATCGATG
>JAVTVY010009628.1:0-48910 GCA_036873755.1 Hanleya hanleyi
CCTCCATGCCTTCACTATCCCTCCCTCAATCTCCCCTACATGTACAATCCTCCACTGCTCCTCAATTTTTCTTTCACTTGTCACCTCCATCATGTCCATCAGTGAACCTTCGCAAATCATCTGGCACTCCTCTTCCACCATTCCTGTATCACTTCTTTTTTATTTCTCACCATGCCTTCTCTACTCCTTGCATGTGCACTCCTCCACCATTCCTCCTCCATTCCTCATCCACTCCTCCTCCATTCCTCAACCATCCTCCTCCACCATTCCTCATCCACTCTTCCTCATCCACTCCTTCTCCACCATTCCTCATCCACTCTTCCTCCACCCTTCCTCATCCACTCCTTCTCCACCATTCCTCATCCACTCTTCCTCCACCTTTTCTCTTCCATTCCTCATCCAAGCCTCTTCCACCATTCCTCTTCCATCATCCACTCTTCCACCACCATTCCTCATCCACTTTTCCTCCTCCATTCCTCATCCACTCTCCTCTACCATTCCCCTTCCACTCCTCATCCACCAATCTTCCATTCCTCATCCACTCTTCCTCCACCATTCCTCCTACATTCCTCATCCACTTTTTCTCCACCATTCCCCATTCTCTCTTCATCTATCCTCATCCACAACTCCTCCATTCCTCCTCGTCTAAGGCGCTTTGCTGGTGACCTCTAGCGTACACTGCTGAACCGGCGGGTCCTTGTGTGTAAGTTGTCAGTTACTTGCCGACAGGCGATGGTTCTCTCTGGGTACTCCGGCTTCCTCGACCAACCAAACTCACTGTCACCATATGAGTGAAACAACCCTGAGTGTGACATTAAGCCAAACCCCCTCCCTGTGCTCCATTCCTCATCCACTTTTCCTCCACCATTCCTCATCCACTCCTCCGCCACCATTCTTCATCCATCTTCCTTCACCATTCCTCCTCCAATCGTCTTCCATTCCTCATCCACTCTTTCTCCACCATTGCTCCTCCGTTCCTCATCCAATCTTCCTCCACCATTCTTCCTCCACTCTTTCTTCACCATTCCTCCTCCATGCCTCATCCACTCCTCATTCGCCATTCCTCCTCCATTCCTCATCAAGTCCTTCTCCACCATTCCTCATCCACTACTTCTCTCCTCCTCCCCCAACTCCTGCTCATCCACTACTCCTCCAAGCCTATTCCTTCACTTCTTCTTGAGCAATCCTTCTCCTCTACCACTCTTAAACCACTTTACCTCCTTAACCCCTCCTCCTCCATCACTGCCCTTATTACGAGCTTAGTATATCTTCTCCCAAACCTTAGTATTGTGACAGGATTCAGGCATATCATGTGCATCTTTTCTCTGTAGGAAAAATGAAGATTTTCTCAGACATTTTGAACGTCAAGCGAGAGCTACTCACCAGGCCCAGTCCAGTGGCGGACCAGCACAGGTGTCTCCCTCTACAGGTACTGGTATGCACGAAGGGACTGTTACTCTCTTTAGGTTACAGTAACAAAATTGTTTGTGGCAGCCCTGCTGTAACCCATCAAAAATGCCCCTAGCCAGAACTTTTTATTGGAATTTCAAGTTTTATTTTTTTATTATTATTGAGAGTTTTATACAAAATTTACTTTTTTCCCAATACATTTACTCCACCTTAATTAAAAATAAATACTTACACACTGATCCAAGTTTTAGTTTGTTTTGTTACCATAAGCAAACACCATTTTACTTATAGCATTACCAGGAAATGTTTACATATCGTGTAAAATATTATCATTTTGGGAACATCCCACACAACATACAACTCCGGATCATCACTTCAAAGGTGAAATGATGGTGCTTGAACAGAGCTTTAGTCACATGAGACAGTAGATCGAACATGGAATAAAATGCAGTCAATACATATTTTTATACCTTCCCCAATATGAATATCATTGACATTATATTTGGGACACACTGTTAAAGGAATTTATAAAAATGACTTTATCCCACTTATTTGTCTTGATAATTTATATTTCAAATGAAATTTATCAGTGAAAATTTCATCTTTTGAAACTTTTCAAAGATTATGTTCGATTGACACTGTTAATCCACTGCAAAAGAAATATTTATTTCTCAAATATGATATATTTATGTAAAATACAAAGTCTTAACTTTTGCTGAAGATTTCTCTGTCTTCAACTGCCAGGTGTTACTGCAGCAATGGAAAAGCTGAAATTTCGACATAAATCACCTGAACGTGAAACTGAAACCAAAAGTGAAAGAAGAAACAAACGACCTGTGATGTCACGAGAGGAGAATATGTATGCAAAATCCCACTATGAGGTGGATACAGGGTCAGATGATGAGCCTCAGGGTCATTTGGTGTCGCATAATGAGCAGGATACAAAGCCACTTCGACTGTCATCACATGAACATGATATGTTGTCATGTGAAGAGGATATGTTGTTGCATAAAGAGGATATGTTGTTGCATAAAGAGGATAGGTTGTCCCATGATGAGGATATGTCGTTGTATGAACAGGAAATGATGTCACATCTACAGAGCATATTTCCCCAGCATGACCGTGATTTTTTACTGGCTATGTTATGTCAGGCTGATTATTCCCTAGAAAATGCCATTGCGTTTCTCACAGATTCCTAAGCACACATGTCACTTGGTGTGCTATATATATATACTACGGTAATTCCCTAATTATTTGTCTTCCAAATTTAATTAAATTTTTTCTCTGTCCAGATTTTCTCTCTCCTAGTAAAACGAAAACCCAGCATTTTCAATATACCTGTGAAACAATAAATTCGAACACTCGCGTTTTCATCGAGGAGTTTGTGCCGCCGAAAGTAAAGTGAATATGTTGCTAAGAATCGCATATTATAGTATTAACACAAGGCTATTCTATGGATAACAACTTCTTTATTGCTGTGGAGCTGACGTTTCGTTGGAGATACTTCCAACTTTTTCAAAGCTAATTTATTATCTTTGAAAAAGTTGGAAGTATCTCTTTTTCAAAGCTATGAAAAAGTTGGAAGTATCTCCAATGAAATGTCAGCGCCGGGGAATGGTACAATATGTCTCAGACTGAATAATTAGGGAAATTACTGTATTTCATGAAAAATGCACATTGGAATGGTGTAAGAACAGTGAGCCCCACTGAGGAACAGAAGAGTTTTATCATGGGAAACCATTTATTTGTCAAAAAGTACACTTGAAATTTAAAATACTTACAAGTATCGTTGTTGGAGAAATATCCATTTAAAAGATTGTATTTTTTCATACGTTTACATTATCAAGTTATCAATTTATTGGACATTTGTATATTATAGTTGGAAACGGCATTAAACCCTACTACTCACTCACTCCTTGTATATTATAGATTTCAAATTATTTCTTGTTTACTTGCGATAGGCCCTGGCAAGAGGGTCGAAAGTTCGTGCATTAAATTGTGTTTACTTGGAGAAGCTCAGAGTGTGTAGTATTATTTAATATCCCACGTAGGAGTCAACACCAGATCAACTTTACTTTGTTTTGGTTGTTTGAGCAAAAGTTTTCATATTTGGTATAGGGTAAATCCTGTAATAAATCAATCACATGAAGTGAAATTACCAACCATAAAATCTGAGGGTGATCAAATTTATTGGAACAGTAAGTTGACAAAATGGTCCAAAATGATGCAGAAAATCCATTATTTCTTAGTAATTTTGAGGATTTTTTGGGTGACGATTGAATTGGAACGATTGAATTTTAATATGGTGGATGAATTTTTAGAGGAATTACTTGACTTATTCCAGACAGTTCAAAACTGTACCTCAGCTTTTTAAATTTCATCGCAGAAATGTTTATCTGGCTTTAAGTATTTTATTTAAAGTGAATGTGAAATAACACAATTGTTTTTAGCACATGCAATGAAAACTTGAAAACGAGGACAAAATAGGAGAAAATGAGGCGAAGTTCTTCACCTGTCATATTTGGAGTATTTATACTAAATTTCAGAATTTGTGTCTGTTGATTAGGGAGGGGGGGGGGGAGGTGGTAATGCATGTAGGAACATTGTTTGTAAAACCTGTAAAAATCTACTAACTGTGATATTCTAACAAGTCTAATGGCTGAATCTTTTTAAATTATACTGTCTTCAATCATGTTAATTGCTATATTTGCAGGATTAAATGTCTCCAAAACTGTTCTATTGTAACTGATATGGATATATAAACTGAAACTGAAAACTTTATATTAGATGCACACATTATGTTTTTAGTGGCATGTATGTTATCCTGGGGTCCGCATGATCATACTGCCTTGTTCGGGAAGAAGGCATATCAGATTGCTTTAAGTAATTGTGTTTAACTCTGTTATTAAACCTGTAATCCTAATATTTCATTGTTCCAGTATATATTTGTTGTTGATATTATGCAAGACATAATTATTATGCAAGACATTATTCATGGCATATTAATGCAATAACAGTGGACACGCCTCATTGAACTGTCATCCAGCTGCTGTCTGGTCATAGTCAACAATCTCTGACTCGTTTGTTGCAATATCACCTTATGTTTATGTATGGGGAAATATTTTGAAAAAATGATAATTGGCTCACTTTCAACTCAATGTTGCCATTATTAATTAAGGTATAAAGCACCGTGAACCTTGCTTTAAATGGTCGGGTAATACACACCATATTAAATTTACCACATTATGCCAGCTGTAGTTAACTATGTACAGGTAGTTAAAACATTTCACCATATATAAGCATGGGGAGAAATGGAATTGGAGGCCATTCACAATAAAATTTGTGTTTCCAGTAACCAACTTCAGAAAGATTGGGTAGACAGGAATTATTGTTATTATTTTTTAAAATTTCTTTTATTATTATTTTTTGTTGTTGTCAATTTTTGACCTTTTTGTATAGGATTTCACTGCTGAAAAACATAGAAATAAAAACAAATTGTCTTCCAAACTTTTTTTAACTGCAATAGGCCTACATATGGGTAGGTAGGGTTACTGAAACAGAAATATTGTTGTGGGTGGCTTGAACAACCTAGACATTGCCACCAGAGATCGGGCAGTTGCAGGAGTGTTACGGAAAGTGGGTCCATTGTTATTGGGTTAATGTGAGAAGGGCTGATTGTACAAATGCATATCCGCATCTTGAGGGTACAGGTGATAATTTCATTTTAAATTGTCCTGCTCCATTACAGTGCTCCCACTGGCCATATTTTTCCCTATATTTTCTCAAATTTGACCGATTTTGCCCTATTATTCCTATATTTTCAGGATTTTTCGTGCTTTTTCGCTCATCTCTGGCCTTGTATTTATTGTGATACATATACACGAATAGATGTCTTATTCAAATCCTCCAAAATAACAACGCAACTGAGTTGAAAGTGTCCAAACGAAATTGTACTGCGTTTCTTCTTCACTACCTCATCCCAGTGATAAGTATAGGTTGTTTTTGGTTAAAAACACTGATCATGTGAGATTGTAATTAACAAGTAATTATCCTGTTGGTCACTGAAATGCCCTGTTTTCTGGATTTTGCCCTATATTTTGGTCATTATATCTCTATATTTTCCCTATATTTTGGCCATTATGTCCCTATATTTTGGCTATGGGTCAGTGGAAGCCCTGCCATTATTAAGCTGAGGCAGATCTATTTATTGTGTATACATAGGAACTGGCTTTACATGCTTTAGGAGATCCAGTTCTAGATGATCTACTTCCTGTGATTCAGATGTTGTTGTCAAAACAAAAGATGTATAATTGCTAATGTTGTATATAGTTCTATTATGAGTTGGCTGAGACCATAGTGTGGTAGCCTTGTGGTAGAGTACTGGCCTTGCAAGTAAGGGGGTTGATTCCTGGTCGAGTCATACCAAAGACTTAAAAAATGGAACTTTTATCTTCTCACTTGGCACTCGGACTGGTTGGCCCAGCATCAGGATAATGTGACTGGGGCATTGTGATATGAATGAAAAATTGTTGAAAGTGAAGTTGAAATCCTACTCTCTCATCCAGTCATTTGGCTGACTGTCACTGGCATGTACCTTTTATGTGACGGATACATAGCCGTCATCATCCATGTATATAGTAAAGGCTTTAGATCACCCTAATTTGGGCACAACCACTATTCGGCATAGTAGATGTTTTAGGCAGGGAAATGCGCCCAAATTAGTGAAAATATTCGAAGTCCCGAATTCTGGCAAATAGATAGGCCTGGATTCAGATATGACGCTTATTTGACGACGATTGCCCATGAACATAGCTGAACATCGATTTTAAATACAAGAAAAATATTTTATTTTTTTTAAATGCATCTTTTTTAAATTTTGTTTTTTGTTTGTTTTGTTGCTCCATAATTTGGGTGCATACTAATTTGGGCACAATGTTTAATGTTGTATCAAGGGGGTGATCTAAAGCCCTGACAGTATGTTCATATTCTATCATCCATTCTATATTAAAAACGGTATCTAAAATATTATTTCATGACTTGGTTCTGATTGTCCTTATTTCATTAAAAATATGTCTAGATCTCTCTGCGATATAGAATGGAAAACTAGCATCAGAGATCGGATATGATGCAAATTATGGTAAAGTTATGGATAATACATAGTGTAGATGTGTACATAATTTTTATGTAGGAGATTCATTTTGTGAATATGGATTCTGTAATGTAAATATTTCCAACAAAATGAATTTAGTATAGAAAAGCCGAAGAGATCAAAACTATTCATGCTTATATCCATGCCCTTTCGAGTTTAGCGTTGCTGAAATTAGCGTTGCTGATAATAAGTAGTAAAGATTCATACTTGGAAGACTGAGGTGACGCTGAGTGATTAGAATTAAATAAATGTGAATTTATTCCCGAAGGACATTTATCTGAATTACTGTTAATTGATTTCAGTTATTTACTTGTGTGAGGAAATGGACAGTAGATAACAGAATAGGAATTCGAGGCCAGGTTGCTTTGCTACTCATCTAACATATATTCACATGGACTTCTAATTTGTTTCCTGTCCTGTTGTCTTCATGTGCGCTCTGATTTTGTGGTTTATTGTTGATGTAGCCATTTTGGTAAATGAGGCAGTGATTAATCTGTATGAAGCCCTACACACACTTTTTACTTGAGCATTTGGCCTAGAGTTACATCCAGTCACCATAAGCACAAACATGCCTCATCGACACAGCCATACACAATGCATCGGGAGCAAAACCTAAGAATGGATTGGCACCTTCAAGTTTGTGCATACACATACGTAGTGTTTTCAATAGGGGTAGCAGGTACCGGAGTTCAGAATGCTGTTGGGGGCAACTTCAGTTTTATCCCATAACTATTCCATGGTTAGTCTCTCTTCACATGCAAAAGTTTTTCTGTTTTCACTGGCACATTAGTTAGGAAATTCACAAAACAGATGATGTCCATTCATTTATTCTTGAAAAGATATTGATAAACATAGCATTATTCATGCTTTCATCTATTATGTTTTAACCGAGCGTCTTAATTCCACTTATTTGCTTGTTCCTGACAACGGGGTGTCTCACTTCTATTTGTATGCAAATAGGCTCAAAATGACCCGAATTTAATAAACTAAAAAAAATGCGGAGGGGCGGCTTTCATTTCTTTGTCGTTCCGTAGATAGTGGAGAAAATTTAGTGGGGAGGGAGGCATATGTCTAACCAAATAACCCTCTGTCTACTGGGAACCGGCAACAGAGAAGCTTGCGTGGTGGAGGCAGGCGTCCTGCCCTTGGACCGTAGATGTCTTGAAACGTCCATTAAATTATACACCAAAATAATCCATATGCCAAGCACAGAACCGCTGAGAGAGTTATGATCTTCCTGGCGAGAACTGGCGATGGATAAATATATATATCTATATAGATGCCTATTTGAAGTTATGGGGCTGTTTGCCAGTGATGTGGAATCCTGTACCAGAATCTGTACAGAGAATGTAGAGACTGTTTCCATATTTATGATGAAAACGGTAGCTTCGCAGAAGCCAAACTTCGGCTGAATATCGAAGGTCGGGTCTGACGCTTGCTATCTGCCTCCAAAACCTAGGTCCATGAGGAGTAGGTGCCGTGGCACATGTACCAAAACAACAGGAGAGTGAGCCGAATATGCAGACTAGTTGCCAATCATGGTAGCATTCTACTAGCAGAGTAGCAGAACCGAACAACGGGAAATCGGGAAATACTTCTCCGAAAGTCAGTCCAGCTTGGAGATCCTCTATTTGAACTGGTAAAGCCCTTGTTAATTTATCATCAGACCATCCAGGATATCAAGAATATACCTACACACTACATATGGGTTCCAGGTCATGCTTACATCAAATGCAACGACGAAGAAGACAAGGTCGTCAAGTCAGCAGCGGAACGGGCATGCTACCTGGATGCCACATTCAACATAACAAGAGGTTGCGATGTGATGAAATCTGCCAGGACCACCACAAACAAAAAATGGCAATGCAGCTGGGATGCCACTACAAAAGGACGAAAACCGCACGAAATTCACAACCAGGTTGAACTCACGCCACCAGTGTGTAACACCAGGAAACCCTGGATTTCACTCAGCATTCAGCTTCGGACATAATAGCTAAATGGTTACAACGGTAATTGCGATAAGATCCCCAAATTGTACCTGTGGACAAAAAGAAACAATGAAACATTTCTTGGTATAATTCCCCTGATATGTCGACCACTGAGAATTACTCGGAAGAAAAAAAATTCCGTCTGACAGGTGGTATCTATGATCTCCATGGAGAGCTGCAAGAGCATCAATTCAACAAGCTCCTTTATTATAAAGACTGGCAGATTTCCTTTCATCTGCCAGCTTGATCCGGGATTGATCAGTATACTCAGTGTAGTTATCAGGAGTGTTTTCAAATTCCGAGAGAATCCACATTTACGTTGACGATAACAATGCAAAAAGCACTGGATCACAGAATCAAGGAAACTAGATATAGGGCATGATATGAAGACAGGAAATGACATGTTTATTTTAACTCAATTCCCGTTACGGCCATATGTAATTCACAAACGAGGAGTAGTGTTATACAAAAGTTTGTCTACAATACACATATGATGTCACGATTAAGTTTTTAATGTCAAACTAACTTCTCGAACAATATCCACTGATCAGCTCTTAGAACACGACGATGGCATGCAGTGGCGAGCCCATGACGGACAAATATTGGATCCGCGAAGAGATACATTATCACGAAAGAGTGATGGGTATTTCTTCATCATGCAAGACGTGCTTTTGCAGCATCGAGACCTGGTGAACAACGCGTTGAATTGTACGCGAGGCTGTACGCAGAGAATCTGGCATATCAACTCGTTATAGATGACATCTTGAAAGCCTAGAAAATTCGAGTAAACGCATGTGTAATACTGTTTCATGCGGAGAAATACCCGTATGTGAGAGCAGAAAGTATGATGGCTTCCTTAGCCACTGGACAGAGTAATTAAGCGCAACATTAAAAGGGCTGTGGAAAACGATTCCAGCGTATCAGTGACAAATAAACTGATTGCATATTTCTTAAAACATCACAAGAACCAAATTTATCCCATTGACAGTTTGTATCCCAGCCACTCTTTTGTTGTAGATTTTAAAATGATGTTCATTTCGACATCTTCAATGATATGACCACACGGCCCCTAGCACCGGTTTAAGCGGTATTAGATACAAATATTTCAAAGCGATGTTGTAATAGCCCTATCAAGTCATCTGTTACAAATGATGAACTATGTGACCGACAGATAGAAAAAAACGGCCCAATCGAGGGAGTACTTATGGAACGCAAGGTTGTATTCAGAACAAATACATGTGAGACCCGAGGCCGACCAAACGCTTCATTCTCCACCATGTTTACAAGTCCCGAAACTACAATCACAGTGATTTATACAAAGGGCAAGCTACGGGAACAAAACATCCACCGACAGAATCTCACAAAAGGGTGCTGAAAAACGATGCCGGAATACTGATAAGAAATCATATGACACCACAGACAAATAAAACTGACTGCATATTTCTAAAAACATCACAATGTTCTTCCGCTGGCAAATGACATGTTTGCAGATGACACCGATCGCATATGCCACAGTCTTAATATATCTCAATTACAAGCGTCTAATCCGTCATTCATAATCCAGCCGTCGTCCATTAGAGAATATCCGCGTCCATAATCCAAAGACCTATTCCATTTTCCATATAACAGTATTAGCACCAAATTCAAAAAGACAATCATAGTATACATAAACATAGTCTTGTTTCCTGCAAGAGAGAAGGGTCAACAGTTTTCAATGATGCAGGAAAGACATCATGATGTTCCAAAAATATCAAATCCGTATCGCTGATCAGTATTCTTAATCCATAATATTCGTTGTAAAGTCGTCATCTAAAGAATGATGTATCTCAGTCACGCTTTGATTGTGACTGTTCATATGAGTGCCATGAGGATCTTGAAGTACATGGGTTCATACGGCCCTAGCCCCGGGTTAAGCGGAATTAGACACAAGTTACGAAACGTAACGCCATAGATCTTGCACGCTACGCTCGTATTTTGCTATCAGCATGCGATATGTATCGCCAAATTTGAGAAACTTTGAGTGTAGGCGCTTGGTGGAATAGCCCTGTTTTTTAAGTTTCTGCACCAATGTTTTGTGACGTTGATTAAAATCGTCACATTTAACACAGGATCTAGCAATGCTACTAAGCGAGATATGTATACGCCATATGCAGGTCCCACTGGAATATTACTGTCCAGAAAGGGATAGTTTACGATGTCGAAATTGTAATCATCTCTTTTTGTCATAAAGTCGACGAGAGAGAATGCCCGCTTCATTTTTATAGAGATAGAGATCTAAATAAGATGTGCCTGTAGGGCTATCTGTAGTTTCCTTCAAATCCAGTGAAGGTGGATATATATCCTTCACTGCGTCATTTATATAGCGATTATCCACAGCGAGAAGATCGTCTATATAGCGTTTGGTGAATGAGAAGGAACGGGCTTTGAATGGATCGTTTTTGAAAGCGCCTGCATATAGTCATATTCATAAGAGAACAGATACAGGTCAGCCAACAGGGGTGCACAATTAGTACCCATTGGAATACCTATATGCTGCTGATATATTGTGTTGCCAAATTTCACATAGATATCTTTAATGAGAAATTCAAGCAACTCTATAAACAAAGAAACATCCCATGAATGATATCTCCTGTATGTAGTCGAGCTAAAGAATGCTTTATGGCTTCCGACATTAATATATCTACGATCAGTTTTCTTGAACACAGATACTATTAATGAGCTTAGACGGTCAATAAGGTCCTGATGAGGGATTGTAGTATAAAGAGTCGAGAAATCCCATGTGGATACATGTCTGTACGGTATGTGACCTTTAGCATCAAGTTCTTCCGTAAGACATTTTGAGTTTTTCAATATCCACATACATTCAACGCCAGAGTTCTTAGAAATAGTGGCGCAATACCTTTCCCAAAATGCTTTTACCTCCTGAAGGGCCCTCGTCAATAGGGTTGAAAGAAGCTTGGTGGTGCAGCTTCTAGAACCAGCTATGAATCTAGCTTTGTATGGTGATTTATGCATTTTGGGAGTCCAGTATATTTTTGGTATGTCGTTATGATTGGTTGGAAGACAAATACCTCTTTCCCTGAGAAACTTTTTGTGATTGTTAAATAAATCTTCCAGAGTAAATGCAGTTTGGGAGTAAGTAGACGTATTTGATGAAGATATGTCTACACTCAATTCTTAACCAGCACCTGGTAATAGTAATATTTACATATGAATATTATATTATTCGGAGCTTTGTCTGCTGGGACTATGACGAATTTACTCTGGAGATTTGCTAGAACTTCTTGCGATTTGAGGTTTCTCAGTACTTGTTTTGCTTGGGGAAGAGTACTTCTGTCAATATGGCGGATTGTTTCAACGAGGCAGGGCATAATAATAATAATAATAATCCCATAAATTTTCTAAACTTTAAACTGACAAATCTCTCGATGAATATAGACGCCAGACACCAGACGCCAGGCCCCCGTCCGGTGGGATAACATGTTTCAGTCTGTATACCCAATCAGTCATGTTCGTAGGCAGCGTATTCTCCAAGTTCTGGGAGGAGATTATGAGAAGAATCCTTTCTCCAGTGACAGCGTAAACTATTCAGGTGACGAAATAGCTCCGAGCAGATTGTACAGGTGATCATATTGACGAAGTGTCTACTGACGCGGGCAGAGCTGACGATCTGTTTTGATACAACCGGTTCAAACGGGTTTAAACCGATTAAAACTTGTTTCAATGTGTACGCAGGGGATTTCCTTGCTCGTAAAACACTAAATCAACATTTTTAAATCTTGTGTCAACATCACGTGAGAACTTAAGCCCAGAACGGGACTGGAAATGATCTTTAATGAAGTCCTACTCATCCGAGCCTCAGCCTGAGAGTAGTCATCCAACATAACATCCGAACGATAGTGGGTATGAAGTATCCACGGCAACGATATTAGAGATAATACAGACAATACTGTCCACACGCGCTGGTGCTAAGGCCTCGTAAGGCTTACCAGTTACAACGCTCTGTGCCTACGTCCGTAAAGGTCGTCAGGTCGACATGGGTGGCTGACAGTCTGTACGGATCGAAGTATTCGCCCTGGTTTTCTCTCCAGTACATCGCCGGGTCGATGCATCGGGTCTGTTTTGAGGACGTATGCTGGAACCTTGTCAAGAAGTTATAGTTTAGCATGAACAAAATTCGCGTGCAGACGATCCATCTTATCGACCGAGATACTGGTCTTCGTAAAACGGCATTGTCATACCTCGTCCCCATGTTCTTGACGCTCTCATCTTCGTTTTGGCTTCGCCGACAGCGTCCCAATAGGGGTACGTGTTGGTCGAGTCACTGATGAATTTATCGGTGAGCCAAATATCCACCTGCCGGAATAGAGTGCAACCACATTCGACAGACACACCGTAGCAATTTCGGCGAGTCTGGAACCATCTCCATTGAAGATCTTGGCTTTCACGTACAACTACGTATGGGCTAAATCTATGTATGTCGTATCCACATTGTTGATGGTGATTTCGCTGGGACCTGCGTCACAGATGCTGAAGAGAGGGAGATGTTCAACCCAAAATCTTGTTCGGCACTGGTTTGCGTTGGCGGGACGGTCCATAAATCAAATTCACTGTTGGTAGAAGAGCGCGATCAAGGCCAGGTTTAAACAAGGATGACCCTGGTCTTCGATGTGCCTCATCGTTGAGTCGGTCTTCGATTGGTGCGAGATTTCCCTGTGATAAAGCTTGACTATCAGCGGCCGAGCGTTCAGCCTGGCTGTTAGTGGGTAGGCTCTCGGTATCAGTGGTTAGACTATCAACAGTCTCTGCATGATTATATCTCCATCAGTGTCCTCATCTACTTTTAACCTCCGGGCTCTCCGTATCCATGTATATTTCTCTGATGTCGCCTTATACTGTAGTGTCTGCTAAACATTCGTCCAAAACAAGGCAACGATAAGCCACGTTGACGGTTAGACGTCGACTGTGTACATCTTTCGGGTAGGGTAGTTATTATAGGGGCTAGGGGCCGTATGAACTCATGTACATCAAGATCCTCATGGTACTCATATGAACAGTCACAATCAAAGCGTGACTGAGATACATCATTCTTTAGATGACGACTTCACAACGAATATTATGGATTAAGAATACTGATCAGCGATACGGATTTGATATTTTTGGATCTTCATGGTGTCTTGCCGGCATCATTGAAAACTGTTGACCGCTTCTCTCTTGCAGGAAACAAGCCTATTTTTATGTATACTATGATTGTCTTTTTGAATTTGGTGCTAATACTGTTATATGGAATATGGAATAGGTCTTTGGATTATGGACGCGGATATTCTCTAATGGACGACGGCTGAATTATGAATGATAGGCCAGACGCTTGTAATCTGCATGATTATATCTGCATCAGTGTCTTCATCTACTTTCAACCTCCTGGGCTTCCTGTTCCCATGTATATTTCTCTGGTGTCGCCTTATACCGTAGTGTCTGCTAAACATTCGTCGACAACAAGGCAACGATAAGCCATGTTGACGGATGGACACGACTGTGCACATCTTTCGGGTAGGGTTGTTATTACAGAGGTAACGTAGTGACGCCCGCAAACACCTATCTGAATGCTTCAACGCCTTAGGGAGATAGCTCTAAAGATATGATTGATCTACATGACGCTAATTTATCAAAACGTAGTGACTCGGTCAACGCCCGTCGTTACGGCCTAACGCTCTGTCGTACCACCTAAACCCGCTATCGCAACGCCATAACGCAGAAGTGATTTCATTGCAGGCATGAGCTAGTCATTAGTTACCCTTGGTGATCTGTGAACCTTGATCGAAGCGAAGTAATCCCCGGAAGTGACATCATCTCCAGAAAAGACTTCTTCGCACGCATGTGCAGTCATCTGCTCTCTACTCCACGAAGTGACACCCCACCGGATGTGACCTTTCACCCAGATATGACCTCAACTGGACGTGACGTCATCCGTGACGTCACTTGCGATCCTCCCTCACCCAAATGCTAGAAGAGTTCACATTCAAATACTATTCGGGTAGAGGACTCTTGTATTAATCCATGAACGTCATGTATCGCTGGAACGTCTGATTGTATCGTTCTACTTTTTCATTATCACTTATCTATGACCGTTTCATCGAGCGTTTTCAACGTTTTCGCCACAGGTGGGATCGGGTATGAGATTGTAGGGGTTGAAGCAAGCGTGGTTCGACCAGAGCCATCACCGACTGAATTACGCATTGAGGCAGCCAAAGGCGCTGAGATGGCACCGAGAAATCTGCATTTAACATGCTTTTCTTGTAAACTTGCGGCACTCGTTTTTCTTACCAGGGTACAGAGACCTATCTTTTGCACGGCCAAGTTAGCCTTCTAAGACGAAGTCAGTGGGTCGTCCCTTTCTAAACATTAGAGCAATCTCACACAAACAACGCACAAGAGGGGTTCATCTCGCGTAATGACCCGGACAGTGATGTTGTCTTCAACACTCGGAGCGTGGCTGCATGCGTCCCTACTCGTGCCGATATGACCAAATAAGGACGGAGGAAAAGTCCGGAGATTGTGCCCCTGTGGGGTTGCCACAGGCCACGCAATGGGTGCGGCTGCGCTACCGTGATTGGGGCCATTGAGTGCGTGTTCGATGTAGGTTGTGGGTACTTATACACACTCAACGCTCAAGTATTCCTAGTATCCCTTAATAATCAGATGAGAGAAATGTCAATGAATTTATTATCCCCTTCATCACAGCATACCCATGCTGGGGGGAGCCACATTGTGCTAATGAATGTGGAGAATGCATCTGATAGCCTATCTAAATGGAACCCTCGCCTGCGCAAATGTTCAGGTTTCTCCGGATCTCGCTAGGCTTATCTAGCTCCGTCTCCCCGTCTTATAGGAAAGGAGGGTATTATGACCCTGCCGTTTCGTTCGAAAGCTAGTTGGGGGGGGGGGGAGGGGGATGTCTACGCTAGTTGTTGATGTAAATATTAAACAATCTCCTCCCCCGGTCAATTGTCAGACAAGGTCAAATCAGGTAAGAAACTTATCAGGACGGTTCTGGTAGAGGGGATTATCGAAGAGTGAACTCAGGCACGACTACGAAATTGGACGTACGAGTTCCGATCGCAAGACCCCGACGGAAGAGGATGGAAATCATAAGCAGATCCAGGCTTGGTGTCGGTAAGCCAGTAACCACCTGTCTCATGACGGAAACTGTTTCTGGGTTTACGAGAATGCCTTCCTCAGGCTGAACTTTCCGGACGGTCCCTATTAACGTGTCAAAGCGGTCAGTGTAACATTATCGGGACTTCCTTTTTCTCTGGTGTTTTCGCCTCCACCTATAGCACTGTAGCGCATGACACAGCATCTTTATAACTAGTTCTAGCCTTCAGACATCCAGTCGTGGAAACGTGCTCACCCTTGCGTGGCGTAGCGCAATTACCTTTTCCGGTGGTGGACATGGTTCTGGATTGGGTCTGTTACGGGCGACGGCCCCTCCTGTCCGCGCATCTGGTTTCAGACCACGAATGCCCTTTGATATATCGATACAATGGTCGTGTACACGTCAATTAAGGCCTGCGAACATCTCCCGTTAGGCCAATCTTCCGGTTGGCTCTGCACTATCAGATCGGGCCCTGACTGAGGATAGGCCCGATCAGATAGTGCCGAGCTTCTTTCAGTAAAGGAACAGCAGTGGGAGGGAATGAGGGTACTAAGAGAGATATTAAGTGACCGACTTCCGGTTTCCGGTTCTACACCGATTCCTGTTTTGGCCAGTCAGTCGTTGAATTGAAATGGAGGCGGAAATTCTTCAATGGATGAAGGCTGAATATTGAATGACGGACTAGACGCTTGTATGCTAATCTGACCGGATGTATCCCTCCAATAGTTCCTAATGGCAGGAAGCTGAAGGTCGATTCGGACCAATGCGATGACTCGGACTATTATGAACCCACCAGTACTGATCCAGAGGTGTGGTGATATTCCAAAACCGACCCCACCTGCCGGGGGTATCGACTCGGAGTCGGGAGGGTGTCATAGAGCTCATGTTCGACCTGCAGGTTCTTCTGGGGTCATTTCAGTGTCAAAGTCGGTAAATCGTTCGTACAATATACGCGATTCGCCATTTAGCTCTCAGTCTGCGGAGGATAATGGGAATTTCTGGTATTTATTAGGATCAGTGTTCCATTATCGAACAAACAGGCCGTTACGATGGAGGAAGCATCTCGTCAAGTAGTAGTAATTTCTAACCATCTTGATTGGTTCCTAAAGGTTCCAATGTCGCAATGGAATCGTTGGCGGGTTCGACCAATCTAACATAGATACCGGAGGGGATAAGGCTGGTATTAAATTACCAGAAATTAGCTTTCGGGGTTGTTACGGGTTTGTTAGTGCATAACGCCTACATTCCGCTATGCTTCTTATCTTTAATGCACGAGTACACCCAGGAAGCAATAGAGCGACGACTGATCGAAACGTCACCAGTGAAGTCTTGGTGATTTTTGGAACATCATGATGTCCTGCCGGCATCATTGAGAACTGTTGACCGCTTCACATTGTTCCGTGGCGGTCAGCACAGCCGTGGTTCCCGGAGCTACTGGATCTTTTAGTGGATGTGCCAAGACGACTTCCGCTTTGGCACGACCTATTGCGTCAGCCCAAGTCGTCGACCTACCACCGCCAACCAGGGTTGTTCCACTAACACGTGTGCAAGTACTCAAAGCACACCTTGCTCAGGCGGACTTTTCAAAGCAGGTCGCAGACTGGTGCAATCCATCAGACCGTCTTCTCCCACGGTACCAATCAAAATGAATAGTCTTCGAGTTTTCATGTGGTTCAAGGGGCATTAATCCATCCAAAGCCACTATTCCCCAAGTATCAGATTTCATACTTTATCTCTTTACGGATAGGTTTGGTACCGTCTACATTATTATGCAGCAATTGCTCAAGACTATAATTTTGGGTACGGGCATTAACCCCGCTTCTGTCAGCTGTCATTAAGGCGTTTGAAATTTCGAATCAGTCAGCTCCTCTTAACTACCGAAATGAGATTTAGCCATTGTACTTCGTAGATTAAAAGATTCGAGTCGATCACTTCTATTGATGTCAAGATGGGATCTTACAAAACTTCGTTTTTGATGTGCTTGCGTCGAAAGCTCGTGTCGGAGCGCCATGCGCTCGATGTAAGGACAATCAGACATTCTAGGAACTGGAAAATCAAGCAATCTACGACAACCTGTCCCGAAAGTTACAATTCCAGCATTATCTGGTTGATTTCCTTTTGTCCGGTCTGGAATCTGACATGTTATTATGTCCAGTTCGGGCACTTGCATGTAGTATTATCTACATTCCAGGAACTTGTGGACAAATTAAAGATCAAGCAATCTACGACAACCTGTCTCGAAAGTTACAATTCAAGCATTATCTGATTGATTTCCTGGTAACAGCAGTATAGACTGTGCCCTGGAGTACGGGGTCATCAAGATAAATTCTGGACGACAGATTTTAACCTTCTTTTAATGGTGAGTGTTCTCTTCTTCTCTCTTCCTTTCGAGAAAAAGGGGGAGACGGATAAATGCCACTCATGACGGAAGTCAGAATACTGTTCCATTCTGACGGTCATTGCTGCTCACTTTGCGTCTGTTTTCACTCGTGTGTGTTGCCCACCATCCTTGCTTGGGGTATTCCATGCAATAAGTGTTGGAGTGAGGTATAAGGTTTCCGAGCAAATAACTTTGAAATTTTAAAACTTTGAAAGTAAATTTTGTGTTATTAAACTAAAACTTTATTTCAAGTGATGCCCTCTCGCTTTCCGTCTGGGTAACGCAACTTCACTTTGTGGAGCTCAGATCGACAAGGAAGAGTTGGCGTGAGACCTGGGAAGAATTCATTTTTTCTTCATGGGTGATTCAGTGTAAACGCAGAATGCAATAAGTGTTGAAGTGAGAGAAGTTTCGGCTTAATAACATGAAATTTACTTGTGAAATTGTCAAATTATCTCAGAGTACTTCAAACATTCGTGTAGATTGCCACATAGGATTACAGGTAATACCGCGCTGTTTAAGTATTCTACTAGATAAGCCAGACTTTCATTAACTCGCGTAAATGTCATCATTCAGGCAAGACCTCGTCATGGACCCAGCTTCCAAAATACCTCAGTCATGATCGTTTTATAGTATACGTTGGCATTGAAATGGAATGGTTATGCTGAATTCTTTTCTCTACAGGTGATCAAACTTATCGGTCCTATTCTGATTGGCACCCCCGCACCCTTTTTATTACATTTTATTACGGTTATGGCTTCTAATAAGGCGGTGTGTAAACAATGGGCACACCTGTGCGTGACGCGAGAACCGAACAGAGGGTGACCCGCCTCAAGCGAGCTTGGGTATGGGGGCAAAGGCACACATGCGTGGTGACGCTAGAAAGGAACAACATTTTGGAACGAAGGGCGCACCCGCGCTTTCTATTACGAGCTTCTGTAGTATAGACCATCTCTTTAAACTTCGAACGGGAATTCATTCCCTTTTTCAAATCAGTTTTACACCACTGATTTCACTGCTTGAGAAATCAAGAGGCACAGGTCACGTGATGATAATGACTATAGATGTCGATATTTATGTTGTATTTTACGATGGCCTCTGATCATGAAAATTGGAGAAATATAGGTGCATGCATTTGGTGTAAATATCGTGACACTATTGGTGATATGGTCACGCAGGCAATATCATATAGGTTCTGAGATGTTTCAATATGAAATCTCTAGATGCGACGTTAAACATCAAACAACCAACCAACCAATCAACTGTTGAAAACTGAGGAATAGGAAAGTGTACTCCGATATCTGTACTCCAAGAATCTGTACACCACTCCGAAACTGTTTTGCAATATGATAATCTTTGGCGCTGACACATCCGTTTTCAGAAACGTAACATATAAAATCATAAAACTTAGGTTTTCGAGGAAATTACCCATTTTACCCATGATGGCTGAATAATCTGAGGCCATTTTGAATGCAAGGATATATTTTGATCGAATAGTTTGTTTGAAATTGATAATGGCCTTTTAAAATTTAGGAACGGCTTTGAGTGGATATTCTTGGCATGTAAATTAAATTTTCTTCCCTTAAATATATAGCTATATATTTGGAATCAAATTATTCTTGAATCTATATACAAAACATCAGAATAGACGATACCGTACTAAAATTAAACAGTTTATTGCCATGTTTTCAAGCCTGTCAATCAAGATTTCTGTCTGTAATTTATGACCCTAGTAAAATTTTGCACACTGATAGCCCAGAGCCGCAGGCGCGAGCACTCGGATAATAATAATATACGTACATGTATCTCCAGAGTGTAAAAGATTCACAGAATAAATTGGAATCGTATCTACGTGTGTCTGCTTCGTTGGTACGGGTGTAAGAATCATTTGGCAAATCAATTCCAATTCAGGGGAGATAACCAAGTGTATGGTTTCCAAGTTCCAAGTTTCAAGTAAAATTTGGTTTCTACAGGAGAGGGGAGATAATTCCTTCGTCTCGCGATATCACGCACTATCGACGTGAATCTCGTTCAAAAAGAAGTATGGCCGACTTTTGTTGTTTTTGGTTGTATTTCGCGGGAACATTTTGATATTTTGGGATTAATTGGCTCGCTACATGCGTTGCATTGACGTTGACGTGTTGGATCAGTAAAAAAGAACTATTATGTGGCCTCTTCTGCTAGATTTGACTCGAGAGGAGTCGAAGAGGATGCTAAGAAGATACGAGTTAGAGGCTTACGCGGGGGTTATCTCCGCTTTCCGAGCCCAGGGCGATCTCACGCGTGAGAAAAAGAAACAGCTGGAAGAGCTACAGAACACTCTCAGGTACATAGATCCATGTCTGTGTTATACAGATCAACTCAAAAACATCATGGGCACACTTTCAGCTAGCCACATATATGCAACTCAGTGTATGTAGCCACGACTGGGTTGCACATCCTCACTAGAACTTGACATCAGCTGATCAGTATCGTCCTTTTCTTCGCGGTCAAACATGACAAAATGTACAATTAGACACAACGGAAGTAACAGCGACTCTAAACAAAGGATCAGCTGTTTTATCAATTACAGTGCTGTGATCGCCACCCTTGCAACTGGGGGATTTTTAACCTAGGCCTCAATGGAGTGTAACAGGTTTTTCCTAAAAATCTTCTCATACTTGAGATAAATTTCTACAACTTGGCGAAGTAAAAGATAGCACATCCATTCAAATTATGTGTTAAAATCAGAGCTGAACTAGCCTTTTTCAAAGTTTTTTCCATTTACTTCTGTGTTAAAATTAGGCTTTGCAGAGGGAGGAAAATCCCCCAGTCACGTCATTGTATCATAGAGAATGGCATTTAACAGGTTGTAAACATGTCAAATATACTTCTCTCCCCCGACACAAAGTATCTGGCTCATTCCTGCAGCGCAAGTACACGTATTAGCACCAAGTCATGTCACTATCTTCCTATCCCGTTCAAATGTTACAACTGACATTTGCAAGAAACGCTCCAATGCGCATGCACCGCTTTAAAATGGAAATAAGACTAACACTTTACGATATGTCGTAAAGAAGAAGGGGAGAATGTTACCGATAGCGGTTATTTTATTTCTTTTTGCACCATATCTTCAACTGATCAATTCATAGTTATCCAAACAATAGGGATCCATCTTCAATCTGCAGTGAATTCTGAGTATTCCATAATTTTTATTTTCTTTTCTTAATCTTATCACTGCATATCAGAGATATCCATGATCATTCACCAGGGGGACTAATCCTATCTGGTGCTAGACTGGGTGAGTTCCCCTGATGGGTGATCAAAGTGAATGCAAAGATATCCCTGATATGATATAAAAAAAATTCTGCTCAATACCCAGAATTCACTGCAGATTGAAGATGGCTCCCTACTGTTTGGGTGAACATGTGTTGATGAGTAGAATATGAATTTTGGTGAAGAAGGCACAAATAGGTTAATCCATGAGATTTATCATTTTTGACAGGACATCAATATATTTCACTTTCCTACACAATACATAAGCAAAACTATGGCATATATTTTATTCTGTCAGTGAAGCAAACTCCAGTAAATTTGTGCCGAAAGTGCTCAGTTCATAACTCGAGTTCCTTATTCTTAAAAAATTATAAACTCTTTCAACTATGAATAATATACCCACCAATTAGGGGGTATCAGGCCAATTTAGCCAGAATCACCCCATTTGCCACTTTTCCTAGACTTGCATCATTTGCCACTTTTCCCCGACCTGCACCATTTGCCACTTTTCCCGGACTTGATAAGAGATCATAAATGATAACAAATAAAAGGGAATATAGCACCATGTGTTTTTTTTCTTGTAGCACCAATGATAAATACCCATCGGATTGAGGGGTGCAGGTCATTTCATCCCCAAACCAACTCATCCCCAATCAACTCATCCTCAACTGGTGTCAAATCGTCTCAAAGTTTGAGTCAATTCGCCCCCAACCTTGAGTCAAATCGAATATTACCAATGAATCTGATATAAATCTGAACTCTTCCTATGTGTTACGCCCTATTATTGAATAATTTTATTGACGTGATTTATTTTTTGCATTTCGTTTAGATTCATTGAATCTCTTTCTGTTATATTTCTGGAATGTCCTGCAAAATGTTGACTAAATCTTATAATCCACCCACTTATCAACACCACCAAAGGTAAGCTTATAATGACACATCTTCAATGAGCAATATACCCGATTCAGTTGACTGACTTTTAAGTGCCAATCTATTCTCTTACTGAGTAGTCAGACATTGACACTTCATTGAGCAAGTTGACATTTTGAAATATTTGGGTATAAAATCTAGAATTTCCAAAGTATTGTCATTTTAAAGAAAAATAATGAACAAATGAGGTGGAAATAATCCTAACAGGTTCTTCTTTATTCCATGGTTGTCTTTGTTCCAGAGATGATTAATTTTCGTTCTCAAAGTAGAGTAATAAATGCAGTAAAACTGGTCACTAATCAGAGTTAGATACAGGGTCTCACAGCGTCCTTAAAAAGGACACAACTATAAAATCAAATGACCATTTTTCCACAAAATCAAATGAATATATTTTAGAAAACTCATAGATTAAAGTGAATATCAGGGGCAAAAGGCACAGCAGTTTGGGTAAAACACTCAAAGAACACAAACTGACAATGTTTTGGCATGTTCAACACCATTTGAGTGATATTAGCCATTTTGCAAAATTAGTTTTTTCAAATAACGACACAGCTATTTTCAAACAAGGACTTTGGCGAAAATCCTGCATCTTGCCCTGCTAATCTTTAATACAGTACACAATTTAGCACTGAATCCTCCATACCATCCTTGCGCTGTTTGCAGTGCAACTGTTCGACCAATTCCTACTGACTACTGACATTCCTTACTGACTAATATTTTTGAGATGAAATATCCATAAATATGTGAAATGCAAGGACTAAATAATGCAAACATGTTAAAAATGGTGCTATATATCTGTGTACTATATTTTAATCAGAAGACATTGCCATTCAAATAAAACATGTCTTCAATATCATTTTATCTCTGTCAGTTTCTGAACGTAGCAATATTTGATCAGATTCGATAGTAAAATTGGAATTTTGTTTGGGGACGATTTGACTCAAGGTTGGGGATGACTTGATTGGGAAAAGTTGGTTTGGGGAAGAAATGATCTGTATTTGGGTTGAGAGTAGATTTACAGATAAACAACATCAACAACATAGATATCTGTATGGCAGTACTGTTGTTGAACAAGCTAAGCTCTACTGACATTTGCTTTTGTGATATTGACTTCTAGCTGTCGAACCAAGAATTTCCATCACAAAATTTCAAATCAGTTTGGGCCGATTTCTGCTTCTAAAAATCAATGTGGCCTACTATGTTAAGTTCGTATAGATACAATACTTCATGGCCATTTAATTCCTCTGGCCAGCTCCTCCTTTCATTTTCTTAACAGCGACAAAAAATAAAATCGAGCTTGATCTTTCAAAACCGAAATCGTATATATAGCAAAAATTCCAAATGTACGAGCAAACAGGAATGAGCCATCTTCAATTTGCCGTGAATTATGGGTGTTCTGTAGATTTTTTTTTGTCATATCGGGGGATATATCTTGCATTCAGTTTGATCACTGGTCAGGGGAGCTATTACAAATTGGCACCAGACAGGATTAGCTCCAAATGTTCCCACTAACGAGTATGCATGACATTAGGCAGCACATACCTTAAGTACATTCTCTTTATTTTTCTCTTCCCCAGTATATCCATAGAACGTCACAGAGCGGAAGTGCGACGAGCAGTAAATGATGAGAAACTATGCACCGTTGCGGACAAGTGAGTCTCCTTAAAATGTGTTCGACATGCCAAACAAATAAACCCCAGATAATGTCTGTTTCTGTTCACCCCACATGATATTGACATCTTCCATTGGCAGGGTACGAATTATAAAATGTTAAGGGCAGCCATTTCAAGGCCACTTTAGCCTTGCTGGCATCTAATTACCTAGAATTTGCAAAGGGGCACCAAGGCAAACAGGGAGGGCATACAAAGCCATTGGCTTGTGCATGGCCTTGGGTGTAATTCGCACCCTGGCGCGAATTACACTCAAGGCCATGCACAAGCCAATGGCTTTGTATGCCCTCCCTGTTTGCCTTGGTGCCCCTTTGCAAATTCTAGGTAATTAGATGCCAGCAAGGCTAAAGTGGCCTTGACCGTCGTGATATGACTGAAACAATGTTGAAAACGACGTTAAATCCTACTCACTCACTCACTAAAGTGGCCTTGAAATGGCTGCCCTTAACATTTTATAATTCGTACCCTGCATTGGGATAGTGTTTCTCCACTGAATTATATTCTAAATGCTATAAACATGGCTCAGGAGATTAACCTGGCCTAGGCTGTGTCTGCAACCTGCAGGGGCCTTTGGTGGCCGAGTGGTCTAAGGCTCTTCGCTGGTGACCTCTAGCCTCACGCCGCTGAACGGGGACGGGTTCGAGCCCAGTTGGTCTGTGTGTGGAAGTTTGTTAGTTACATGCCGACAGGCGGGGGTTCTCTCTGAGTACACTGGTTGACTTTAATAATGGATACAAAGCCGAGTACAGTTTGCCATAGAAGTTACCATGATAAGGCTTGCTTTATAATTTCACGGAAAGGAAGATGATTACGAAAAGGCGAAAAGTACACATCATCACATGTATAGTACTTGTAATTTTGTACAAGCATTGTCAAAATATATATTATGTACTTGGGCCTTGCGTTATGGAAATCGTACCAGGCTAATTTGATAGGCCTGGCATTGGCTATTCACGGGGCCTGGGTTGCTTAGCCCCATCAAACTGCTAGTTGTAGCACAACTAGTATGTAGAAATATATCAGATTCTGATGGTTTCACTCATTTTATTCAATAAGCTTATGTTCTGCTTCATAGCAAACTCGAATATAATGTTGGTGTATGTGGGTACTATTGGTACTAAATTGAAAAAATTTCAATACAACTTTATATTATTTGATTTGATCGTACAAATACGTGTTTTTGTTTGTCAGTATGGTTGGCAGCCCCAACACGAATGCAGAATGGCTGATAGAAGGGAGACGACTGGTACCCCTGATGCCTCGCCTCGTCCCTCAGACTGCCTTCACCATGACAGCCAATCAGATGGCCAACTGTCAGGCAGAGAAGAACGCCTCCATGCCAAAACCATCACTGACTGGAAATAAAGACTGTAATTTATATTTCTTTCAGTTGAAAACATGCATAAATGAAATTAAAGATTTTTTTTTATGTTAATTCCTATCAGCATATTTTAATTCCTATTAATGTTTATTTTGCATGCCTAATTTTAGTAGGTGGGGTCATTGCGGCAGTGTGTTATCATCCTATAGCCAAGGCTGACTGATCAAAACAAAATGATCACGATTTAACAATTTGTGTTTCTGGGCTGTTTTTCTGATTCAAGTTAACTCTTCCACCAGGCCTTGTTTTACATCACAATGAAAATCCAAATAGATTCTTGCAATCTAAATCTACGGGAATCAACAAGAATCATTTCTATATAGATCTGAGACTCTGTTGGATTTCCGTGAATTATTTTGCGGGAGTGCTGACAGGAAAAGCCCTGCTCACCAAGTTTGATGCTGATGTCAATACATGCTTCTCTCCCCTTGTCAGTGAGTGCATCGAGTGTCTCGACGACCCCTACATCTCTCACCTCCATGACCCCAACAGCTGTGGCTCAGACACCTGGTCCAGCCAGCCCCGGTTCTAGTGTTCTTGTTCTGCCCGGAGGAATGTCAATCCACATTAAAGGTAAAGAGAACACTCTTTTGTCATTAAAAGTACCAAATCACACCAATCTCGCCAAGAAAGTGGCGGCACTCAGATGCTTGGGAATAAGACAAAGAAATGAACGAAATAATATTTTCCAGTTTTCAGTCATGTCTGTGGCAAGAACTATTTGACACACTTTATTTTTAAGTACAAACCAGGGGTCGAAATATTCATAATATTTTACCTGTCCCACGAAACAGGTGACCAAACAGTTTACCTACCACCTTTAAGAATTACCTGAACATGCAGTCGTTGAAATTGTGAAGTACATCTAATTCGAGATTAAGCTACCAATAATAATGACACTTTGTTTCCATGCACTAATTAGCAGTGATTTTGAATTTATTTTGTCAAGATATACGGATATTTTGAACACCGCAACAAACATTATTGGCTACCTGTCACTAAGACAGGCACTTTATTTCCTTATCCGCAGGTCTGATCCAGGCCATGTTTGAGCCCGTTAAAACGGGTTTGGGCGCCTAAGTTTGGGCACCCAAATGAAAAAAAGAAAGAAAAAGAAATCGAATTCCCTTTCTGAAGACGCTGAATCCAATAGTAATGCAAGTAATATTGCTAAATATCAAGTTGTCAGACTGCATTTCTACCATTTGTAGATACAGTCCCGCATCACGGCCTATTTCACTATAACTTACCACACTCTGCACTGCATATGGGTGACCAAACTTCGAGTCTAGATCAGGTCCTGACCTGTCTCTGACAGGGACAGGTAGACAGGTGTAAATTTCGACCCCCGGAAACCGTCACAGTAATGAAAATAGATGTGTAAAGTAGATGAATTGAATGAAGCATTCCTGTAAGCAGCATTTGTCTGTCTGTTCATCTGTCCACACAGATTCAGATAATATTCTCATCTTCACTCTTGTGAACCAATCATCTCCCTAATCCTGCATTCTGAATAGACAGTCCATTTTATAGGCGGTGGTTGGGTGGGCACGGGTTCCTGTTGCTTCATTGCATTTTGCTGAAAAGCAACAGGAACTTGATAATGTGATGTCTAGGACTGTAATATCACTTGTCTTTTTTGCACCATGTAAACATCCTGTCTGTGTCTTGTATGCTGTCCTCAGTGTTTTATAGGGTGGATGGTTCCATGCTGCTTTAAAGGTTTCTTCTTTGAAGTAGCAGGAACGCAACTTGGCTGGGTGGTGCTTAGTTGGTTCGCCGCGATATAGCTGAAATATTGTTGAAAGTAACGTTAAATTCTATTCACTCACTCACTCACTCTCTTCAACAGATGAAGAGGAGGAGATACAGACCAGAAAAAGGAAACGGAGTCAGTCATCAGAAGGTGTGGCCGTGCAAGCGGGTCCCAGTCATGTCAGTGGTAATCTCCCCTTACCTAACTCAAGACTAAGTTACACAGCCGCTAACTCCAATGTACAAGGCATCTCTCCCATGAAGATAACTATTAGCAAGAGTCCACAGACTAAATCACAGACATCTCTCTCTACAAGTCATCCACAGAAGGTATTGTTGTTGATATTCATGCTAATCGACCCTTCCTGCATTACTGCAATAACAATGGGTGCCTAGCATATTGACGGGTTGATTATATCATTTTGCCTTAACCGTAAAATGCAAGGTCTGAATCACCGAACATGCGTCCAGTTATTACCTGGGTTGTGGGGGCAATCGCTGGGTCATTTCAGTATCATTTTTCCCCCTATGTTTAAACATGGGGGGAAATATTATGAAAATATAATTACAGTGTAACCTCTCTATAACACTGTTATTGTGGGACCAAATTTAAACCACCTTACAGATTTCAGCCTTATAACAGGGATGAACTCCTGTGCATTTATCAATTTGGGGGAGCCCTCCAGCTTAGGGCAGCATGGTTTACCATACCATGTTTGTCTGGCACAGGAGGTAGATTAAAATACCAAACAGATTGGGCTCTCTGAGGATCCATTGTGATCAGTGTCTGTAGAGCCTAATTTTCAAAATTCGAAAGTAATTTTTTTTTGTAGTTTTGGTTAGGTTTTTGTTAGGATTAGGGTTTTGTTACGGTATGTTTGTTTGGGTCATCGTCGCCGTGTGACCAATAAGGTTAGGTGCGACGTTAAAATTCAAACAACCAACAACCAAAATCAATTTGGGGGACATCATAGCACTCACCCTATATCAGAATCCGCGCTATATCGAGGCACCTTATAATGCGGTTAGACTAGTTTTAAGGGGAATATGCAGTTTTGTTGCCCATCGGATGTGCAAATTGCCGGAGTCAAATATGCATGCATACATGTATTCCCCTTAAAACAAAACAATATTTTCATAATTTTTGTCTGGAACAGGGCGAAGCCCTATTCCCAGACTCTGTTGCCGTACAGCAAATTTGGCTGCTTGCCAACACTGGTACACGCACTATACCCGGCTGACCCCTGACCCAATAACTGCGCAGAGCCATTTGGCCAGCTTATGAGTGTGATGCGGTCAAAGGAAAAAAATATCCGCAAGTTCACGTTTTTTAACTCCGAAGGGATAAAACCAACCAAAAACGTTTGTATATTTAGATGAATCAGGCAAAGGCCTGTATTTTAACGGTATCGCCAGTCGTATCTTTTACCTTGTTTTGTTCACACTGCTCGTGAATTAGTGGACTATGTTTTTGGTTCTTGAAGTCGGACATTCCCAGTCGGACATTCCCAGACCCCATATTCAACACATTGTGCCGTGCTGTCAGAGCAATGCGTCAAATTTTATTTTGTAAACTATGCACATGGTAACAAGGGTTTCCACCGCACCTTGTGGTTCCCCATGATGATAAGCAGACGTGTGAAGTTGTACGACCGTCGACGTGGGGAAAAAACTTGGTTTGATTCATTGGTAAATACCAGACCATACTGTATTTACGTCCTTGAACTGAATCATTGTTTGTGTTTACAGCTCATCATCGGACTCGCTTGCAACTTGAGCTGGAGGAAAACGTTTCGTCAGAATTCCTTTCTCAGCAACAACAACATTTACATTTTAGTGCTGGTAATGAGAAAATATTTGTCGCATAATTTGGCAATGAATTGAATTCTTATAACACGAAGTTGGCCAACTTAGATTCAAAGTATTTTGGCCTATTTGTCAATTGTCCGTGCCAATTCGCTAAATCGTGATTGTGAATTTGGCCCGAATTTAATAGGTCTGTTTTGTACGATCGAGTTGAGCGTACACTTGGAGTTGAGCACACTTGGAGTTGAGCACACTTTGAAGTGGAGCACATTTGGAGCTGAAAACACGCTCGAAAGTTCTAAATTTAACTTGTAAGGCACGTGTAAATTAAATTTCTAAGAACGATGGGGATTTCTATTGACCAGTACAGACAACAAATTGGTATCCATTGCATAGTACGATTACGAGGCAATCAGGTAAAGCTAGCAGCACTCATGCTTCCGATTGTGTATGCTTTTTTACATCACTGGATTTCAAAGGTCACAGTTAACTACAGGTTTTATAGTGAGGATGAAGCTTCCAGGTCTAACTGTTCTTATTTTGCCAGTTTATGGATTATGCAATTGTTTGTATGTAGGTATTATTTGCCAGCTCTCACAATGGCAAATTATGTGGAAACAAATCCTGGGCCTCCTGCCCATATAATTAGCAGCACAAAGATTGTTCATGGTAGCTTCATCAAGGAGCTCAAATATTCTCTGCGATGTAAACAGTGTAGCAAACTGTACATGTATTTGTTTTCATGCCTTTGTAATGCTGAATAAAGAGATACAGGTAACTCATTTCACATAGCGAACTCTAGATCACTCCCGATTCTTGTAACCGCGAAAAGGCTTATTGCACCCTATCTCTTTTCATGTTATTGAGTACATATTTTGTCTTCCCTGACTCGAGTGCCCACTAGCGGGCAGTCGGAAACTCCCGAAAATCGAAATAGATGTAAACTATTCTGAAGCAACGAATCGATATTGCACATCCATTACTGTTCCAGACAATAGTACTCTTGAGTACTTTCATTAAACTTTTCATTATTATCATTGTGATCTTAACTCGATTATCCCTTCAACCAAAAATATTGTTGGATGCATGTTTTAACAGGTATTTTGCAAGTGTGAAATCCTGCGGAATTGGTTGTTGTTATGGGCAATGTTTTCTAGGAAAACGCATTGTGTGCAACATTATGATGCACAAGATTTCTACTGATTCATAACTTCAGTCATCTATATCTGGTAAACTCACTAACATCTGTTTGGATAACGGTTGTTAGTTTTGCATTTAACGGTGTGAACTTACTTGAATTTAGAGAGCGGAAATGTGTATATCGGGGCGACTCCTATAATACCAAGGTGAAATTCTAGTTAATGCGATACAGTTTTAATTTTAAAGCTAGGCATTCCAAATTCATACTACATATGTCACTGGTCATAAGGCTCTTGTTCTCCTTTCAGGTAATTTTAGTGTCCAGCTCTGGCCAGGTTTCTGGACCGAACGTCCTACCGAAATCTGTGTCAGTCGTCCGAACGACCATTGGCGCATCAACCAGCACAACTTCATCAATCAATCCAAAGACATCTATCATCTATCCCAATATATCTTCATCACCATCAGCCAATGGGAATTTGGGTAACATTGTCACCGTGGCAACAACTTCTTCAATGCCAACTGCTACAGCTTCAGTGGGGACAAGTGAGTATACAGTGTAGTGTCTATAGGTTGGGACTTTTTTTGTTGTTGTAAATTTAATGATGTTTATCTGCAAATCGGGGGGGAGGGGGGGGTACCCCCAACTTCTTTCCCAGGACACCCCTCCCTGACCCAACCCTGCTGATTTTCTAAAAGGCTCTCCATTTTCCTAAAGCTTTCTGTGTCTCTGTTGTGTATTCTTGTAGTGTTTTAATGTATAGTAGTAACATGTCAGCTGTCTTAATTTTACACACAATTTTCTATAATTCAAGAAAAATATTTTTATATTTCTCCTATATTTTCATGAAAAAAACTTCTATATTTTTTCTTATTTTCTGCTTTGTGGTGACCATGTCCCCTCTGTTCACAAACAACTATTGACACAAATTTCTTGTGCTTCATGCATATGAAAAATGACTCCACCATCATTTGCATAAGTAGACAGCAAAACCAACTAACAAGTACTGAACTTTCTCATCTCGTTTGTTGCCAGACTCACCCTATGTACAGCATATAGGCACTTCAACGACAGCGTTTCTCACACCAACGATCAGCATGTCCAAGCCACGTCCAAAAACAGTACAGCGGCACGTCTTCCCACAGGTTGGTGTCTCAGAGTCTCTTTTTGTTTTACATAATAATTGGAACATCTCTCGCCATCTTGAAGTCACAATTTGCTTAAAGTTTGCGATATATATATATATCAAGAAACTTACCTCATTCATTAATACTAAATACTCATTCAAAACCAGTTTCATTTTTGTTGTCCCCCGCTACTTACGATTATTTCCCTATTAATTCGCGATGTATTGATGAAACTCACCACTCCAAAAATTGGCTACTTTCGAATTATTTGTTAAGCAAATTCCAGAAAAAACGCGAGTGTTCGAATTAAATGTCGCGCCGACTTTCACGGAAGATCCAAAATGGCGGACCGCTTTGCCGTGGTCGTAGTGATCGTATTTATTACCGTGTATTAACTTTAATATCTCAACATATAGTTTCCATAAAAGGCAGTGTATGAGGTCAGAAAATCTCCTCTACCCTGATAAAGGCGTCTAATTTTATTCGAGGAAGTCAAGCATATTGATCGAGTGACAAGTTCAGCAGCCCGTTCAGCAAGATCATGCAGATTTTTGAGCTGACGTCCGTAAATTCGCGTCCATAATAACATCGTAAAAGTAGTCCAAAACATTGAACGTATTCTTTGTTCAGTATTAGCTATGATCTATATTATGAAACCTAACTGACATGGAATTAAAAGAATATTCTGGAAATATAAAACTATACACGTAACACATATTAGAGTATTCCATGTTCGAGTCGTTCGGTATGTCAACGTTGTTGTGAACCCTGAAAATGAACCAACGGCAAATTTGTGTAGGCCTGTATCACGAATCTTTAGACCTTTTTTTGGTCTTCACTGTGGATGATTTTACACACACCATCCAGGACTTGAATAAATATCCCGGACCTATGAAACGAAATGAATGTAGAATTAACGGCGGATTGTACAAGAGAACCGAGTGTCAGTCGGCAATACAGGTTTCGATTTGTTTGTTTCAAGTATGAGAATATCTATTACGGTACCGGTACTGTAACATTCTACTAAAAGTATGGGGTCGAAGTATGATATCGTTCTGAATATTAATTAGCTACTGGTAAGTTCTCATCTCAGAAACTTTATCTATTGCAGTTTAAAGGTTTCTCAAATTTCTTTAGAATTAGAGTACGTAATGGAATGGCGATAGCGATGTTTTGATTCTTAGTGTAAAAATGCGGGGTGTAATTCCAAAGAATTTTTATTGCTGGAATTTCGGTAAGTTTGTGGGTATTCATAAGAAGTATTTTTATTAACAATAAAGTATTTAACTAAACGGGAAAGAGGTAAGTCTTTATGATAACTAGATTTGAACAAAACAGAGCACATGCAGAGATGATTGTTGTCGGCGCTTCACATCGCAAAATTTGTTTTTGTCCCCTGGTGGGGAAAACTCAACTGTGTGATTTCCTGTCTATGTTGCGTTAAACGATAGGTGTATTTTGTTAAAACATTTTCATTTTAAGTTTATCTAATTATCTAAATAAGCAGGAGTGTTTTGCCTTATGGCCAGTGTCACAACCCCAAGACTATCCCTGAGTTTCAGTTGGTCGACTCTGACGATGAAGACTTCCTTGGATTTTCTGCGGAAGATATTCCCCCCGGAAATGAAGATCGACTGAGACCAGTTTGTCCGCATCTGAATGTGCCGATTTGAAAACTGGATGGATTTATTCCATTTTTCTAAAAAAAAAATCTAAACAACACTAATATCCAAATTATAACCGCGGCATGCGATTGTTGACTCCAGGTCAGATCGATAGCCGGCTTCATCTGAAAATATATTTAGCATAAAATGTATTCTATTTAATCACCAACGTATAAAAGTTAAAGGGGCCATGAATTAATGAGGGACGATGAACCATCGTAAAGACTTGAACAGAAAAGGAGCGCCATGAAAATTTCCTAAGAGCGTGTCACGTCGGCCACCTTTGTCGGTGATTTTTATGTTCCGTTCAAACAGAATTCATTCGCACGCAGTTCTGCTTTCTCGGAAAATATTCACCGTGATTTTCAAATAAAGGAATGCTGGTTGAAAAAAAGATATTTGATATACGAACGCTGGAAACTGAAGAATGATTCAATAGCGGGCCGTGTGCAGACACTCGACCACGTGCGGCGGACTACCGTATATATTTTTCCCGACTGCGGCGAAACGCGATCAAGTTAGGATAAAATTACAGGACTGCGGAGTTAATTGAATCAATTTTTTTCCTTATAGACTGTAAGTAATAGTAATTCAGTCTGATTATATTGTACCATTCCCTGTTGTTTCTGTGTTTACAAATGATAGCATACAGCGATATACTATACGAGATTCTAGTAACATATTCACTTTACTTTCATCGGCACGAACTCCGTGGCGAAAACGGGAGTGTTCGAATTTATTGTTTCACGGGTATATTGAAAATGCTCCCGTTTTTGTTTTATTAGGATGGACAAAATCACGACGGGAAAAATCGACCGTTTTCGAATTAAATTTGGAAGGTGAATTAATAGGGAAATTACCGTAGTGGGGGGGGGGGGGGACTTAGAAACACCGGTGTCCGTGATTCCGTAATTCCGTGAGATTTTCTTGTCCGGACAATAACTCGTGAACGATTCAACCGATCAACTTCAAACTTGGGGTGTGCCTTGACATTGGCGAGAGGACGGTTGGGATTGTTTTTCAGCAATGTGCGTAATCCAATATGGCCGCTGTCAGCCATTTTGGATTATAAGCAGTTGCATCTCAGATTTTCTTGTCCGGACAATAACTCGTGAACGATTTAACCGATCAACTTCAAACTTGGGGTGTGCCTTGACATCGGTGAGAGGACGGTTGGGATTGTTTTTCAGCAATGTGCGTAATCTAATATGGCCACCGTCAGCCATTTTGGATTATAAGCAGTTGGATCTTAGATTTTCTTGACGGACAATAACTCGTGAATGATTTAACCGATCAACTTCAAACTTGGGGTGGGCCTTGACATTGGTGAGAGGACGGTTGGGATTGTTTTTCAGCAATGTGCGTAATCTAATATGGCCGCCGTCAGCCATATTGGATTATAAGCAGTTGGATCTTAGACAATAACTCGTGAATGATTTAACCGATCCACTTCAAAGTTGGGGTGTGCCTTCACATTGGTGAGAGGACGGTTGGGATTGTTTTTCAGCAATGTGCGTAATCTAATATGGCCGCCGTCAGCCATATTGGATTATAAGCAGTTGGATCTTGTCCGGACAATAACTCGAGAACGATTCAACCGATCTACTTCATATGTGGGGAGTGCCTTGACATCGGTGGAAGGACGGTTGGGATTTTTTTCAGCAATGTGCATAATCCAATATGGCTTGACATTGTTAAGAGGAGGATTAGGATTGTTTTTCAAGGACGTGCTTAATCCAATATGGCCACCATCAGCCATACTGGATTTCATTGGATTTTAAGCAGTTTGATCTTGTCCGGACAATAACTGGAGTACGATTCAACTGATCTACTTCAAACTTGGGGAGTGCCTTGACATCGGTGGAAGGACGGTTGGGATTTTTTTCAGCAATGTGCATAATCCAATATGGCCGCCGTCAGCCATATTGGATTATAAGCAGTTGGATCTTGTCCGGACAATAACTCAAATGATTCAATCGATCTACTTCATGCCTGGGGAGTGCCTTGACATTGTTGAGAGGAGGATTAGGATTGTTTTTCAAGGACGTGCTTAATCCAGTATGGCCACCATCAGCCATACTGGATTTCATTGAATTTTAAGCAGTTTAATCTTGTCCCGACAATCATACTCTTATCAATGATATGAGATATCATCGACCAAAAAAAATAGACCATAGAGGTCCATGGTCCCCGCAGCAGCAGCGCCAGTTATGGTGGATGTAATTTTTGCCTTTAATTTTTGCGACAACAAATGTGAGCAATGATGTTATAACAGTGATGTCAAAAAGTTGGTCTGAAAAGCATATGGACAAGACCTGGCCTGTTTTCAACAAATGCGCCCCAAATTTTGACTTGAATCTGTGCAGGACTTGCTGGAATATAGTGCAAGAAGAACAAGGAGATATATGTTGTTTATGTATACTATTGATCAGACACTTTAGATAACTTGATATATCTGGCAGAGATGTATTTTTCCAATTCAGTTTCAACTCACCCTTTATACCAGTGGACAATAAATAAGCTTTGTGCCTTCATCGGCATATTAGCCAATGTCACAATTTGATCAGCTGCATTGAGTTATAACGCAGCCTTATTTTTACCATTCCGAGACAGTGACGCATGCAAAAACCACCCCCCCGCATGTACAGCTAAATTTATATCATCCAGGGGTCAGAGATCTCCGGGTAGCACTGTTTGCAGCGATTTACCAGAAACGCACGAAACACATCTTCCAGTACATGGACCCTGTCTATTGGTTGCAAAAGTTAATACAGCTAAGGCACGAAGCATGATTATACTATGCAATGTACGGTAGTTTCGTATCAAAATGGTTCTCGTGTATTTAACATGTACATGTGTATTGTAGCAGCACAAACCAGGCCTGGTGTTACCCATGGGTCTGCAGACTTCCCAGTCCAGTGGTCAGGGCTTACAGAACATCCACATTAAGACAGTCTCCAAACCAACCATACAGATTAAACAAGAGGGAGGTATGTGTGAGTTAGGTGTCTGCAGAGTTCTGAGTTTCTGTCAGATCGTTTTCCTCCCTCATCAAAATTAATGGGACTAGTTACGGAAATTATAGTCATGTACGTCTTTGGAGACACAATTTTTCAAGACAAACCAAGACGGAGGTATGTGTGAGTTAGATGTCTGCAGAGTTCTGAGTTTCTGTCAGATCGTTTTCCTCCCTCATCAAAATTAATGGGACTAGTTACGGAAATTATAGTCATGTACGTCTTTGGAGACACAATTTTTCAAGACAAACCAAGACGGAGGTATGTGTGAGTTAGATGTCTGCAGAGTTCTGAGTTTCTGTCAGATCGTTTTACTCCCTCATCAAAATTAATGAGACTAGTTACGGAAATTATAGTCATATGAATGCGTCTTTGGAACACAATTTTTCGAATAAAACCAAAGACGGAGGTAGTATGTGTGAGTTAGATGTCTGCAGGGTTCTGAGTTTCTGTCAGATGCGTTTTCACCCTCATCAAAATTAATGGGACTGTTAGGAAATTATAGTCATGTACGTCTTTGGAGACACAATTTTTCAAGACAAACCAAGACGGAGGTATGTGTGAGTTAGATGTCTGCAGGTTCTGAGTTTCTGTCAGATCGTTTTCCTCCTCATCAAAATTAATGGGACTAGTTACGGAAATTATAGTCATGTACGTCTTTGGAGACACAATTTTTCAAGACAAACCAAGACGGAGGTATGTGTGAGTTAGATGTCTGCAGAGTTCTGAGTTTCTGTCAGATCGTTTTACTCCCTCATCAAAATTAATGAGACTAGTTACGGAAATTATAGTACGTCTTAGGAGACACAATTTTTCAAGACAAATCAAGACGGAGGTATGTGTGAGCTAGGTGTCTGCAGAGTTCTGAGTTTCTGTCAGATCGTTTTCCTCCCTCATCAAAATTAATGGGACTAGTTACGGAAATTATAGTACGTCTTTGGAGACACAATTTTTCAAGACAACCTGTGAGGTAAGATTCTTGCAGCCATAATTCTTCACCTGGTTGATTTTAACCTGTCTTAGTCACATGGTTATGTCAGCAGTCAACCACATCAAGACCAGTCCAGTAATATCTGGTGACACTAGTGTACTGATACTTCATATGTTGAATGAATCTTGCTATACCATCTATACTGATTTCTTTGCTAATATCCCAGGAATTTTTCTAGCCCAAAATCTTTCATCTACTCAATTTGAGAATTTCCTAAAACTCAATTTTTCAGCGTGCCTATAATCTAAAATAACTTATTGTTTTCATTGTTGTCATCTTTTTGCACCAGAAACTCAATATTTCCGTGGTTTACATAGTTTCGGATCAGAAACTCAATTATGCAAACATTTTCATAGGGGTAACTAAAATTTTTTTTTAAATTGACAGTTAAAAAAGACACATTTGTTATACACGTCCACCTTCAAACCTAGAAATAACTTATTCACTGGTGCCTGACACTTTGGCAGGCATCAATAACTTGGTGCTTAAAGTTTGGGATGTGCTGCCTGACAAAGATAGTATCTGGCCTCGGCAGTCTATTTTGTATTCAGTACTAAAAAGGGCAGCCTAATACTATCAACACAGCATACAGCTGTTTGATTAGAAATAGTTGCTTATAATTATTAACAGCTAACATTAAATAATCTGACCGTATGATTAACTTTGTCGAATTTTTGTTGGCAAGATGTGTTTTGGCGGAAAAGATAAAAAAACCATCAAATTGGTTTTCCATAACTTTTTTAGAACCTCCAAGGATATCTGCAGCCTTATCTAGCTAACATTTAGTCATGTAAAATGTATGGGCACACATAATGAATACACAAAAATGATACCTTCAATATTTCCTGGAAGAAGAAAACAAAAAATGATGTCTCTCAAGTGTTCTGTTTGACAGTCTAATCAATTAAAATGATGCCTCTCAGTTATGATTAGGAGAATCCACAACCCAAGATTGTTGATTTTATAACCTTGAAAATGGCAATTTTTTATTGAGAGGCAATCGTTTAGATGCATTGTTGTTGTTGCAAAGCCTGGACCACTCAATTTCTGAGTCGAACTTTTTTGCGGTTTTGCAGTTCATTATTCATTGCAGTCAAAGCATTATATTTTGTACATCAGTGTCTATAGTGTACCAGTTTTAGTCTGTTTCGGGTGGTAGCTAGCAGTAAAATATCAAATCAATATCGTTTGCTGCAACAATTTGACTGCCCATCAGAACGATCCTGTTAGAGGGATTCCCCAGTTCGGGGATTCAGCGCATTTACGTCAGCAATATTGCGAAGGAGGCGTTTGGCAAAAATGAAAAGTCATCTTCGTAACACAGTATTTCATTGAATGATGAACCCTTGACATGAATGGCCTGTCCAATGAATAAGCATGATACTGCCCAACACTCTCTGGTTTAACGGTTCTCCTATGCACCATTCTTTCAAATTGTCAATATTATCACCTTTCTGTGGAGAGTCACAGTGCACCAGTAAGCAACAACAACGACAACAGATGTCGGATCTCGAACTCAGACAAAATTCAAGGATTAAAATAAGTTTATTCAGATACAACTACACAATGATAGGGGCGAGTAAATATCAGTAAAACATTTTTTTTTTCCGCGCGTAATATGTAAAAATACGAGAAGCTGAATTTGTCGAGGCAAAACTAAATTTACAAAATTTCTCATCAGGATTACCACGATGAAAATTCGGCTAGGAAACACCCTGTATCCACAAACCTCTCAACCCTCAGAGTCTTAAATTAAAAGGATCAGTTCTAGCACAACAGATTAGGCATGTTAGGTTGTCAATGCTGACGTCTAGCTGGCTCGTCAAAGCAGAAAATATATGATTGGTCAGCATAGGCTAGCCTATTACACCTGCTCGTTCTCAAGAATACAGCCATTTCAGACAGGCTCATACTACAGAGAGGGTCCAGGTGTACGATCGAACATGTCAAAGAAAGAAATAACTTACTTTCTGAACAGTTCTCGCTGTTTTAAATGTGTGCATCATCAGAGGTATTCTTTCACAAAATTTCCAGTATTAGTCATTCGCATTGGACCAAGATGATGATATTTGTCAAAAGGATCTGCCTGTCATTTTGTGTTAACTCAGTTCGGGAAATCGAGAATGTTGTCCAATTTGGAAAAATTCTCTCGAACTATTTACGAATTCGGCAGTTTACTTTCAAAATGTTTGAAAGTGATCGGCACTTCTGCTTAGCGATCACCTGCTCTTTTCTTTACCTTTAGGTGACAATCTTATGTGGCAATTTTTGTACGAGTAAAACAATATGTGTTTTGTCATTTGTTCGTCCTCCTTATCAGGTAATACTGTCAGAATAATAAGAGGTTTCACCCATTTCTCAGGAATGAAGATCATAACCCAGACAATCCCATCATCAATGATGTCATCAGGAGGCAGTAAGATCCTACCCAGACCTTCCCAGCTGAGTACAAGCTCTGGTACTCCCATCGTGGTGGTCAGCAGTAGTTCACAGACTAGCACACCTGGAACTGTCACCATGGTCTCTAGACCCGTCACATCCTCAGGTAAATAACATTTCTGTATTACATCACTGTACTCCCATCGTGGTGGTCAGCAGTAGTTCACAGACTAGCACACCTGGAACTGTCACCATGGTCTCTAGGCCTGTCACATCCTCAGGTAAACTAACATTTCTGTATTACATCACTGTACTCCCATTGTGGTGGTCAGCGGTAGTTCCACAGACTAGCACACCTGGAACTGTCACCATGGTCTCTAGGCCTGTCACATCCTCAGGTAATAAACTAACATTTCTGTATTACATCACTGTACTCCCATTGTGGTGGTCAGCGGTAGTTCCACAGACTAGCACACCTGGAACTGTCACCATGGTCTCTAGGCCTGTCACATCCTCCGGTAAACTAACATTTCTGTATTACATCACTGTACTCCCATCGTGGTCATCAGCAGTTCTCCTGCACCCTTACGCAATAACACATTCACCAACACATATATTTGGAATTGTCATATGTACATATGTACATTTTTATTTGAATACATACGCCATGTTATTGACCTAAGAAATAAAGATTTCTTTTTCAACCATATCAGATACAGTCAAATGAATACTTTCATTTCCCGCCTTTCATCTTAACACTGTCGTGTGTTAATGCTTAGCAAACCGCTGACGAGATGGCCTGACCATACAACTGACCTCTATTTAAACCAGAAACCCCCGCCAATGTTATAACAGCTCACAGGACGCCCACCTGTTATAACATTTCACACCTCCACATGTGATTCTTGCTCCCCCAGGAGAAAGTAATTTCGTGCTATTTCCTCCTGTCAAGCGCAAGAAATTATATTTCTCCTGCACCCTTACGCAATAACACATTCACCAACACATATATTTGGAATTGTCATGCGGTGCTAGCCGAGAGTCAAAGAAAGCAAGTAAGTGATAGGAACATGTTCAACCTATTCTCAATAAAATCTTTTATATATCCATCTTTATCGTTTCCTCTTTCCAACTAACGTGAAAATCATTCAGTGAAAATATCTGTTTGCCCGAATATGGCAAAGATTTTAACAAAACTCCTAAAAGTATTCTCTGACATTAAATATCTCTCAGTGTTATAAACGGGACACAGATATGATCCCGTTCGCCCTGTTATCAGGCACGCGCCATCTTAGTGAGGGACTGTCTTCGATTTTTGATAAGCAATCATATAACCATCAAAAAGCACAAGGACTGAGTGCTTAATATACAGAAAAACAACTGAATCCAAAATAAATCAGTATTAGCAAGTAAACAGATAGCAAAACGTCTCTGATCCACTTATGTTCGATTACCGTATTAGCTTTAATAATTCACCATTTACTTAGCTTTTTCTAAGTGATAAGTGTAGTCAAAAAGCTCTTATTAGCCTCAATTATGTTCTAATTCGTTGCACTCAAACGAACAAATTGTTTATCATTTCCACAAAATCTCTCATCTTTCCCAACGATTTATTCATAACTAGAGTCGCCGGAGCCTTGAAGTCCGACCTCGGGCAATACAAACCGGTACACCATGAATGTTGGGAAATGCATTGAAATCCGAAAATTTAAAACCCTATGGAGTAACCTTCATCGATACCGGACGCCGCCCAGGCAAAAACAGAGATAAAATAGCATGTAAAAGCTCTGAAAACCTGTGTCCGTAGCAGTGCGCCAAGCATCTCCAACCAAGGTGACGAACTCCACCCCTCCGTGCATACAATCTACATGCATGATGCAAATTTTTTACATAAATCATCCGTGATAACCACCATGACCACCGTGACGATGCAATCCAGGCCAGCGTCCTCCAATGCGCTATGCCATTTGACGGGACAGAGACAGCCCCTGCTTCAAATACATTCATCAACATATCTGTAACGAAAACATAAACATTATAGTCCTCATTTTTCTATCATGGTATCAACTGAACTTCCAAATGAACATTCTGCTGTAAGCACAATTCAAAATGCTACGTGCTAGGCATTTTTAGTCAAATGTCATACTTTTGCATATATTAAGCTTTCCATATTCTGGTCGTCTGTAAACCATTTAATTCTTTTGAGCTCTTAAAATATTTATAAACTATGAAAAACAATTATATGAACTGCCGTCAATTTTCTCCGTGTCGAGCTTTTTATATAACATTTCAATATTGGATCACTGGCCAATCACCAGTACCCTTTGTGGATATCAATATATTGACCATGTTTCAATAGCATAAAACAAACTATAAATATTTTCTCCTCTCTTCCGTGCAAACAATCTACATGCATAATGTAAATTTTTTACACAAATCAACCGTGACAACCACTGTGACGATGCATTCCAGGCCAGCGTCATCCAATGCGCTATGTCAATATGACGGGACAAAGACCGCCCCTGGTTCAAATACATTCATCAACATATCTGTAACGAAAACATAAACATTATAGTCCTCTGTAAAATCATATCAAAATACAGATCGGTCTCTCCAAACAAACCATTCCTACGTTCTTTATTTTGGAGAAGTTATTTTGAATATATTATTTGTGGAATAACATACATAGGGCGGAATAGTGAACATTATCGGGCAGAATATCACTTTGGAATAACTTAGTTCCCTTTGCCCTGCAGTGAGACATTTGTTTCAAAACTCGCGAAGCTATATACCTACAATGCAATTATTTTCACTTGCCCGTTCTGTTGTTGGTTCAACATACTCACACCCAGCATTCCAGTAACGTGAATTGAATCGGCCGAATTTCTTACTGTTATGAATGGCAAATCGGCCTATACATACTGTTCACATGTTCAAACAACATGAATTCCCCAGTCACCACTCTAATAAACAGCTTATTCTTTTTTCTAGCGTGGTATCAGTTGAACTTCCAAATGAACGTTCTGCTGTTAGCATAATTCAAAATCGACATAGCTAGGCATTTTTAGACAAATTTCATACTTCCTTTGTATATTATGCTTTCCATATTCTGGTCGTCTGTAAACCATTATCAATTCTTTTGAGCTCTTAAAATATTTGTAAAGCTATGAAAAACAGCTATATGAACTGCCGACAATTTTTTCCGTGTCGAGCTCTTTAACATTTCAATATCAGATCACTGACCAATCACCACCACCTCCTGTGGTTGCCAATATCTTGGCCATTTTTCAATATCATAGAACAAAATATAAATGTCTTCCCGAATTTCACATGTTTCACAGTAGCGCTGATGCAGCTCAATTCATTTCCATGTGTCATGGCATCAACTTCCATTTTAGTTATGTTAAAACAACAATACTCCGTAGGAATTAGTCTCATATATAAAAATCTCCATTATTCCTTGACCAACAGTATGCTTTCCCTTCCAAGATTTATATGCAAATGATCACGTCACAACAGGACAATAGTAATCAATAGAGACAATGGACAATGGACTGGTAGCGCAACTGTCATTTCTAATCAATATGATACATTTCAAATAGCATGAGGTGAATTCTGTTGGGATTGGCCTTGAACAACCTATCAGATACACAATACAACTGTTTCTGAAAAGGTAAAATGCATTGTCTACAACACCTGAAGTGGACCTGAAATTTTGACTCCTGACGATCAAATACATTACACAATGCAGCGATCATGTAACAAGATAGAAAATCTCATCCGCTCATCTGTCAAACCTTCCTTCATCATACACTCAAAGGTTCGGCGCTGATCTCGCCTTCCAAAACAAGTTCTGGGAAACACCGGCTACCTTTATTAAATATAGTAGCATTGCATTCACGTACTGCATAAATGCTTCGTGAAATCTGTAACGAGAGTAAATGAAATATTATCATAGAGCAAAATATCATATCCATAGCTATCATACTGAAAAAGTGGTATATATCCCACCATACCAGGTTGCATCGTGCAACAAGCTGCTGCTCGATCTTGTATATCAGCTCTCGCATCGGCCGTTTCCGCCCTGGCAATCTTCCGGTCTTCATCGGACTTGGTAGCAAGGTCAGTGACCACATAATATTCCGGGATTCCCAACAGTCTGAGATGAATCGGAAATAATCAGCTGTTTACGATCACGTAGCGTCTGTGTCCCTCTGTCGATAAATCAGTTGCAAAATCAATTTCACCGTACTGTAGATCCTGTACTGATCACGTTAATATGCATGGCTCAAACCGCCTTCATTTCACCGTAAAGTTATGCTGTAATGTTGCTGTCTCTTTTACATGGGAACTCCTTTCCATGGGAACTCTTTTCGTGTTAAACGGGCAATGTTTGATTATCTGATCCAGCAAATCAGTTTTATCTCTCTGGAAGAGTCAAATTTTGCATGGAGTATCGTCCAATTTTTTCCTGTACGGATGCCTGTCCATGTCAACTATGCCGGAAAGAACGCACAACGCCGTTTGATTAAGCGGCCATATACTCCGGTAAGGATCGAAATCTGCAAATGGTTGTTGAAGACGTACAGACAAACTGATGGAGTATAGCGACACCAGGCTATATGGATGAAACACGGGGTCTAACACTGTCGTGTGTTAATGCTTAGCAAACCGCTGATGAGATGGCCTGACCATACAACTGACCTCTATTTAAACCAGAAACCCCGCCAATGTTATAACAGCTCACAGGACGCCCACCTGTTATAACATTTCGCACCTCCACATGTGATTCTTGCTCCCCCAGGAGAAAGTAATTTCGTGCTATTTCCTCCTGTCAAGCGCAAGAAATTATATTAGTTCACAGACTAGCACACCTGGAACTGTCACCATGGTCTCTAGACCTGTCACATCCTTAGGTAAACTAACATTTCTGTATTACATCACTGTACTCCCATCGTGGTCATCAGCGGTAGTTCACAGACTAGCACACCTGGAACTGTCACCAAGCTTGAGAGATTAGATTGTTTACATGGTGCTAAATTCAGCTAGGAGAGAGCAGACTACATGGTGCTAAATTCACCTTGGAGAGTGTTGACTGTGTACACATTAAATTCACCTCGGAGAGAGTAGATTGTACATGGTGCTAATTTCACCTTGGAGAGATAGAGTACTGTGTGCATGGTGTTAAATTCACCTTGGAGAGGGAAGACTGTTTACATGGTGCTAAATTCACTTTTCTGGGCACATGTATTGCCTGGTAGTAGACATGCTTCCTGAAAATATAGCATGATGGTGTGAAAAATGTGGTTTATCTGAGTGCATCTGTCAGACTACATTTCTGGACGATGACTTCTGAAAAACTGAGCGAATTCTTTCCAAGTTTGGTATATGGGTATCTTGCCTCAAGATCTCACTTGGGATTGTTTTTCAAGCCGATCCACGTGTAGGTGGCGCCACCTAGGGGCGAAGTTAGAATTTTGTTTCCGGACAATAACTTGAAACCTGAATGAATTCTTTCCGAACTTTGGTATGTGGGTACCTTGCCTCAAGATCTCGCTTGAGATTATTCTTCACGACGATCCGCCAATATGTGACAGAAGCGGGGGCCAAATCAAAATTAAAAAGAAACAATACCTTGCCGGTCCACTGGTAGATTGTGTCACCTGGGGGTCAAGATGAATTTTCTTTTCAGCACAACTTTGGTAATTGTTGGTACCTTACTACAGGATCTCGCTTGGATTGCATTCAGTGCCGCATACTGACCATTATGCTTCCAAGCCGAATCACTTTTTTCAGCGTCGGAGGACTTGGGTTTTCATCCCGTTTAAGGGTTTTCATCCCGTTTAAAATTGGTTTGTTAAACTTTTACTTCAGTGTCTTCATCCATGTCATCGTTGGGCAGCAAGATCCTGAACATTACCACACAGGGAGGGAAGGTGATCGCCACAACCAACAAGTCCTCCAATGTTGTCACGGTCAACCCCAAGACTCTGCACCTAACTGCAGTGAAAACAGCCGCAGGCATGACAGGTATGGAAATTCAGCTTGGGTCGATGAAAATAACAGATTATCTTTTTGAAAATTTTAATTGACCAATCAAATGTTCCAAAACTTCGGAACTGGAAGATAACCCTTGATACACTGGAGTTTCTCATCTTCATACACAAGTCGACTTCTCAGTTCACAGTTTGAATTAGCCTTGATATATCAGCCCAACGGATCTGTTCAAAAGAATTTATAAATAGACACGCAACAGCATTGACTTTGAAGCCATTTTAAGTTTGAAATGTGCTGTGTCAATGTATGTGGCTACCTCTACCACCATAACTTGTCAACGGGCGGTGGATTTCTCTGGGTACTCGAGCGTCCTCCATCAACCAAACCGGCTGTCACCATATGAGCGAAATAACCTTATTAAAAGTGTGACATTAAACCAAATCCCCCCCCCCCCCCCTCTCCCCATCACCATATTAGGAAGAGTGATGTAATTTACTGAGGAAATACATCACCCTACACACTGTTATTGGGTATGTTCTGATTGGGTCGTTCCTCGATTGTAGATGAAACACCTCGGATTGAATGCTTTCAGTGGTCCGATCTATGAAGGCTAATTCGAAGTGTGAATGGAGACATCGTCTAGTGTATGAAGATGGAGTTTCCACTCAGCTCAGACAATCAACTCTTGACAATATCTCCCTCGTAGTCTATGGTATTCAATTGTGAAATCTAAGTTTGAAATATGCCACTGGAACACCATGCCTACACCACTGCAGGAAATTACTGTTAGACCCAGAGGTTGATGCACGCTGCTGTTTAAATGCTCTCAGAAAATGTATATGCTGAATTATCCCAGCTTAAGCTGGTGGTGAGCTTCGTTTTTGATAATTATCTATCAGGAATATGCAGTGTAATTATATAAATACACGTATACCATTCTTCGGGGGCGTATTTTCTGTGAAATCAAGTAATCCGTTTAAGTAGACCAATTGATACCCAGATCTGATACCTGTATCCTTCCATGCCATCATGGTCATCAGGACCAGATTTAGACTTTTAATTTGGGCACCAATATGCAACGCGGAGCCTGGCAAGACCCATAGGAGCTCTAGGCGTATTAAATGCGGCAAAGCATAATATCGTTAAAAAAACACCGGATATTTCACTTGATGCGTTCAATATCAAACTGATGCTGCATGTAATATTAGGTAGCACAGACAACAGTAGTTCAGTACATAGCACTGTGTCAATCTTACACTGGGCCTGGTTGACCCACGGAATGACATGAGCAATGCAGACAGTATATTATCGACCATGATTGTGATTGGCTACATTTTCTGAATTTGCTGTATTTGAAGCATGTCCAACATGTCTGATGTAATAGAACTTTTTAGCTCATCTGGGCCGAAGGCCCGATGGGCTTATGTCATGGCCTGACTGTCCGTCGTCCGTCGTCCGTCGTGCGTCGTCCATCGTGCGTCGTCCGTTGTGCGTAAACATCTTCTTCTCTGAAACCGCTTGGCCGATTAAGCTGAAACTTGGCATGCATGTTCCCCCCAATGAGTACACCAGAATTTGTTCATGCCGTGTCGATACGATTTTAAATATGGCCGCCATGGCGGCCATCTTGAATTTGCCATTGAAACATTGTTATCGCGATTTCTCAAGAACTACTGCATAGATCTTTCTCAAATTTGGTACACAGGTTCCCCTTGGGGTCTAGTTGTGCAAGATACCTGTTGTGGTCTGATTCGCAAATCCAATATGGCCACCAGGCGGCCATCTTGGATTTCCCCATGAAACATTGTTATTGCAATTTCTCAGGAACTACTTTGTGGATCTTCCTCAAATTTGGTACACAGGTTCCCCTTGGGGTCTAGTTGTGCAAGATACCTTTTCTGCTCTGATTCGAACATCCAATATGGCCACCAGGCAGCCATCTTGGATTTCCCTATGAAACTTCGTTATCGTGATTTATGAGGAAGTACTGCATGGATCTTTCTCAAATTTGATACACAGGTTCCCCTTAGTGTCTAGTTGTGCAAGATACTTTTGTGGTCTGATTCAGAAATCCAATATGGCCACCAGGCGGCCATCTTGGATTTCGAGATGAAACATTGTTATCTCGATTTCTCAGGAAGTACTGCATGGGTCTTTCTCAAATTTGGTACAGAGGTTCCCCTTGGGGTCTAGTTGTGCAAGATACAATTTGTGGTCTGATTGAAAAATCCATTATGGCCACAAGGCGGCCATCTTGAATTTGCCGGTGAAATCTTGTCATCATTATTTTTCGTTAACTACTGCATGGATCTTTCTCAAATTTGGTACACAGGTTCCTCTTGGGGGTCTAGTTGTGCAAGATACCTTTTCTGCTCTGATTCGAACATCCAATATGGCCACCAGGCGGCCATCTTGGATTTCCCTATGAAACTTCGTTATCGTGATTTATCAGGAAGAACCGCATGGATCTTTCTCAAATTTGATACGCAGGTTCCCCTTGGGGTCTAGTTGCGCAAGATACAATTTGCGGTCTGATTGAAAAATCCAATATGACCACCAGGCGGCCATCTTGGATTTCCAGATGAAACATTATCGCGATTTCTCAGGAACTACTGCATGGATCGTTCTCAAATTTGGTACAGAGGTTCCCCTTGGGGTCTAGTTGCGCAAGATACAATTTGTAGTCTGATTGAAAAATCCAATATGGCCACCAGGCGGCCATCTTGGATTTCCAGATGAAACATTGTTATCGTGATTTCTCAGGAACTACTGCATGGATCTTTCTCAAATTTGGTACAAAGGTTGCCCTTGGGGTCTAGCTGTGCAGGATACCATATATGGTCTGATTGAAAAATTCAATATGGCCACCTGGTGGCCGTCTTGGATTTCCCCATGAAATTTTGTTATCGTGAATTCATAGGATATTACTGCATGGATGTTGATACACAGGTTCCCCTTGTGATCCAGTTGTGCAAGATACCTTTTTTTGGTTCATTTCGAAAATCCAATATTGCCGCATCTTGAATTTCCCATGAAACTTTATCATAAAATCTCAGGAAATAACTGCATGGATAATTTTATAGTGTTCAGGGGGGACAACACAAGTTAGAAACTCATCTATTGCAGTTCTTTAGTAAAAATTTCTCACAGCTACTTTCTCCAGTTACAGACAGATGACCTACAGTGCCGTGGCACTATCTTTTACATCTTCGCAGACAGATGGGGGTATGTCTTGGTTAGGCCATACCTCACCAGAGATTACTTTCATTGGAAAAATGTCCTGTTACATCTCATTGCCATCGTAACAACCCAGTCGCACATATTTCGTACTCGACATGTCTCCCCCTGGTGCATATACCCACAAAATATTGGAATCGTAGGTTAAAAACTGTCCAATGTACTGTCCGGACACGAAGTGGACAGACGGACGAACGACTGCAATCACATAATAAAAATTGGTTCTGGTTATTGCTTATACAGCTTACTGACAATCGCACATTATATTTTGGTATAATTGCCTTTATTCCATAACCTCCAATTACAATCATGAATTTACAGCTTGACCTCCTGTGAAATCGACTATGTTGCCATTTTGTTCAGGGGAGACAATGCAAGTTAGAAACTCATCTATTGCAGTTCTTCAGTAAAAATTTCTCCCAGCCACTTTCTCCAGTTATAGCCAGATGAGCGCTACAGTGCCGTGGCACTATCTTT
>JAVTVY010009629.1:0-42885 GCA_036873755.1 Hanleya hanleyi
GCATGTCACTTGTGTTCGAAGTCATTTTCCACGCCATTTAATCTACGTAGACATATACAGCGAAGCCATCTCAAGGAACGGAGTCCCGACAACGTGCAAATTCAAAGTACGCGCGAGGAACGATCAACACCTACGTCACACACGACAGTATTAGATCACCCTTATACGATGACGGTGAGCGGCCCTACGGGGTGTGGAAAGACGTCCTGGGTGATGAAGTTCTTAGAGGAAGGTGTGGCAACCCCAGCTCCGACGCGTGTTGTTTGGTGTTATAGCCAATGGCAGCCCGCCTACGAAACTGCACGACTACAGAATGTGAGCTTTTGTTGCAGGAATTCCTCACGACATAGACGAACCCTATTACTTCGATTCCGAGCAGACCAACGTGGTAGTGCTCGATGATCTGATGAGTGCGGCCAAGGACAATTCGAAAATCGCCGACCTATTCACCAAAGGGTCCCATCATCGAAATCTGTCCGTCATCTATTTGACTCAGAATCTCTTTCCTCAAGGAAGGCGTCCAGAGATATTGCCTTGAACTGCCAATACTTTGTGTTGTTCTCCAATCCCATTGATAGAGCACAAATCCGTGTGTTTGGTAGTCGAATTTATCCTCAGAACATTGACCATTTTATGTGGGCGTTTCAAGAAGCGACAATTCGTCCGTACGGCTACCTGTTCGTAGATTTAAAAGCCCATACCCCGGAAGATCGTCGGCTGACGACCCACCTGTTACCCGGCGAGGAATCACCACAACGGCCTATACCCCTACACCATCCGCCGAGTGCACTCCTGGCAGAGCAGCAGCAGAAGCCCACTCCCATACAGCGGGCCCGCTTCATACCATCAGTCCTGGGATATCACCCAACCGTGAAGGCCCAACCCGAGGTTGAAGAACATAATGTGAACTCGAGGCTATGGAAGGATTTGTTCAAAGAAAGTATGGACGCCGAGATGGGCGGGATGTTGGAGGCCACAGGAAACAAGTTTCAACGCAAAGGGTATTCGAAAGAGGAAGCTGCAATTTTAGCCCATAACAGATTGGCACCCAGACTACGACGGGCTTTACGTCAGCAGTATGTCGACTTACTGACCCATATGAAATTGTTGGATAAGGACCCAGTCCATATGGAAATTGAAAGAACAGCGTCGATGTTGAAAACCTCGGGCATGAACTGGAAAGCGGCGTATGTCAGAGCAATAGCACAAAAGAAACATTTGTTCGAACGCATCATTAAACAACGTTAAAGCATTAAGAAAGTGTGTTAAAGCGTTGAGACGAGCGTTAAGGCGTAACGACGGGCGTTGACGGGCGTCACTCCATTTCGATGAATTGGTGTCAATTCCATGAAATCAGAGCTTCTGAGCTAATTCACCAGGGCGTTGAAGCGTTGAGCTAAGCGTTGATGGGCGTTACTGTCTATAAAAGCGAGCGTATTCCCCAAACACGCACAGTCGACGTTCAACCGTCAACATGGCTTATACTTGTTCTGAGTGTGAACGCACGTTCACCAGACATTACGATATGATGCGACACCAGAAAATATACATGGGACTGAAGACGCCGAGGAGCCCGTTGAGGCAGATACTGATACAGAGATTGATGAGAGTGCATCGACTGATACCGAATCCAAGATGGCTGACAGTCTATCTACTGATATGGAGAGCTTGACCTCAGAGAATCAGCCTTCATCCCAGGAAAGTGAGGCAGAACCTACCTTCTGGGATCGTATTGTGACAGCAGCTATCAATACTCACGCTGAAGCGATCGAGGACGCCGGAGAGGATAATTTACAACAGACGTACACCCAAATGCGCCCCCGCATCAGGAAAACAGCCATGTCGATCTATGAACAGTATACCTTACTACCGCTTGAAATGAAAGGGGACCCCACGCACAGGTCCATCATGAGACCAAGCGTCACTTGGAAGAGGATATGGGTTTACCACCCACCGAGGCCCTGGAAAATGCGATCAGAATGCGCAAACAACTGTTTCAGGACATGCTGCCCGAAGAATATCCAGGCCTGGCCGACGATGATTAGAATAAACGGTTCAGAATGAACATGACCGAAGAAGGAACTCTCTGAAATGGCGACTTCTGATTGGACAAGAATACATCTAACGGACAGGAACGAATAGGACAGATGCAAATGGCGGTCTCTGATTGGACAAGAGTCTTTCTTGAATTGTAAACATACCCAACGCGGCTCCCCCAGCGTGGGTATGTTATGATGGAGGGGAAAATAAACTATATGAAAAAAAACTTGTTGTTGTTGTTGTTCCCTCATGTGTCATCCTTGTTGTTGTTGTTTTCTCTCTCTCTCCGGTCTATATCATGGCGTCAAAACGTCTAGCAGGACCCATACAAGGACCAGTTTTCGACACTAGGTGACCACATCCCGACGGAATGGCCAGTTTTCGACACCGGATGTGCCGCCATCTTGAACATACGTGCCGCCATCTTGGATATGGCCCATAATGCACCGGGTCAAAATACTCGCTTCTGATTGGCTGAAAGCTCTGTGACGGATTTGAAATACTCGCTTCTGATTGGACGAGAGCTCCGCATTGCGTCTGCGCATGCGCAGAATGATATTCCTACCGCACCATCTCGACCCCAAATACCCTCATGTACTGCCCGAAAATGGCCACTTTCGCTACTACTCGTACCGATGACGTCACCGATGACGTCACAGATGACGCGAACATCCCTCAAATCGGAATGTACACCCGAGAACTACAAGATGACACCTTCGAGGACGCATTCGAACCGTGAATAGCCCATCTCGACCCAAATACCTTCATGTACTGCCCGAAAATGGCCACTTTCGCTACTACTCGTACCGATGACGTCACTGATGACGTCACAGATGACGGGAACATCCCTCAAATCGGAATGTACACCCCGAGAACTACAAGATGACACCTTCCAGGACGCATTCGAACCGTGAATAGCCCATCTCGACCCCAAATACCTTCATGTACTGCCCGAAAATGTCCACTTTCGCTACTACTCGTACCGATGACGTCACCGATGACGTCACAGATGACGCGAACATCCCTCAAATCGGAATGTACACCCCGAGAACTACAATATGACACCTTCCAGGACGCATTCGAACCGTGAATAGCCCATCTCGATCCCAAATACCTTCCTTCACTGCCCCAAAATGGCCACTTTACTTACTACAACCAACTGCGCATGCGCAGATTGACGCGACATGCATTCAAAAACACACCATTCTGACTCTACCCCACACAAGCTTCACTTCGACACCTCACACGACCCATTCGAACCGTGATTAGCTCATCTCTAACCCAAACACACCCCTACATAGCACCCAAAATGCCTGTTTTCTATACTACGGCCAGACTGCGCATGCGCAGACTATTGAACACGGACGAACCATTAGCCCAGTCGGATGCTGCTGCACGAGAGCTTGAAAATAAGACCTCACTCGACCCCATTGGACCACCAGGGACTCACCTAGACTCCAACATGTCCACCCCGTATGGCCCTATACACCCATAGCCATGCAGTATGCCTACCCAGGCCTTGGTGACTTTTTTCAAAAATTTCACCAATTCGCTCCGCACCCCTACCCATCGTGTTCTAAATGACGAGACGAGTAAAACGAGACCCCACAACCCTACCGCAAATGTATAGAAGTACGTTTCCCAGGTGGATAAACATTGAACCTATACCCCAGTATGGGACTATATGGGGCTCGGTGACTTTTTCCAAAAAATTCACCGATTCGCACGGGGACACTTCCTATCATGTTCTAAATGACGAGACGAGTAAAACGAGACCCCACAACCCTACCGCAAATGTATAGAAGTACGTTTCCTAGGGGGACAAACATTGATCCTATACCCTCAGTATGGGACTATATGAGGCTATATCGTACTTTTTCAAAAATTTCACCGATTCGCACGGGGACACTTCCTATCATGTTCTAAATGATGAGACGAGTAAAACGAGACCCCACAACCCTACCGCAAATGTATAGAAGTACGTTTCCCAGGATGGTCCTATACCTCCCATACCCCATATAGGCATTTTGCCGTAATTTAGGATAAAGTCCGTATTCCGTATTTTTTCAGGAAATTTTTTACATACACCCACCCTGGAACTAGGGGGAGATAACTCTATTGACAGGCGAGCCCCGTTAAGCCCGGCGACCTATATACCACCCATACCCCATATAGGCATTTTCCCAGGTTTTTCGATAAAGTCCGTTTTCCGTTTTTGTTTTTTTTTTCAGGAAAAATTTTACATGCACCCATGCCATCTTAAACCCACCATCCACCACCCCACCACAGCCGCCATCTTAAACCCACCATCCACCACCCCACCACAGCCGCCATCTTAAATCCACCATCCACCACCCCACCACAGCCGCCATCTTAAACCCACCATCCACCACCCCACCACAGCCGCCATCTTAAACCCACCATCCACCTTCCCACCACAGCCGCCATCCCACCAACCACAGCCGCCACAACACCTATAGATTATGTTTATTACTAGGACGTCAGCGAAATACTAGTACCCATCCTCCGCATGGCAGAACTGTACAACCCAGAACAAGTCTAGACATGCCTTGATCACGTGATCGTCATGGGGAACCCCCCACTGGGGAATCCCGCCACACTTCCGCCACAAAATATGCTGCGCACGCATCAAAATACGCGCTGTAATCAGTAGACACTACTACTTTGCACGTTCAACACGCGATATGTATCGTCAAATTTGAGAAAATTCGACTGGAAACGCTTGACGATATAGCCCTCTTTCACATGTTCATATAAAGACATTGAGAGAAACAGCATACACATGAAATGTGTCAAAGCAGATAAATCTCCAATTGATATTGATATATTTCAATACCTTCAGAACTTGAGAATCGAGAATTCTGTCCTGACAACTTTGATGAAATATAGTAATAATTCTACAGAGGACTTGGACATTATGGATCTTAGAAGCTGCGGGCGACATCTGAAAAAATAGCGCTATTAAACAACGCTACAGCAGAAACATCATTAGAATCGATAGTTCTGCCCTGACACCATTAACAACCGGAATAATACTGTACAGCAGCACAGGCGAGATCATAATATTGGAGATTATATATCATTAATATTGATTTATTGCAGATTAGGCCTGACCCTTGTTGAGAGTTATGCTTGGGATATACAGAATATATACTCGACAAAATATCCGAAACGGCTGTTTTGAGGTACATGAGTACATATAGTGATGTCCTATACTCAGGCTGTTGTAGGGTCAGAACATACCTGGAGAGTGGGGTTTTTATGGACATTTTCTTGTATGATATTAAACTGTACAAGTAGGTTTCCAAGAACATACTCTTGATGTGACAATTTTAATACTAAGTTTAGATGACCCCCTGAATAGTTTTAAAATTTTCAAGAAGGTGGAAAACCATTGACCTGTAAAGAGTAATTTATAGAATACTGTATTCACAAACCTTATCAAATGTGGTAGATTGCAAAGAACCTATTGTGGGAAAACATGAAATTGCAATAGTAATTATGAGATGACCCCCACTCACAACAATAATCAAGATAACCTTTGATATTGCTTTAAAATTAACAAGAGATAAAAGAAAACATTGAAATATACACATTAAATCATAAAACATTCATATCAAGTATTGCTGAAGTCAGATGTTTGGCAATCTTAGATAAACGCTTAGTAGACATAGAAAATGTATAATTTTGAGATACTTCCTGTTCACATATTCTATTTTCTAAGGTAGTGAGAATCCTTAAATAGCCTGTAGTTTTCATGTAATGATACACAGCACCGCTGACAATAACATGGCATAATTATATGAATTTCATTACATTGAATAACTTAGTAAAGAAACCATAATTGTGTATTTAGAAAATATTTCATTCGGAATTTGGAGATGACCCCCAAGTGACATCATGATTCAAGATATCTTAACATAACTGTTATCAATCGATTCCCCGTTTAATAGAGAGGAAATTGCTACCTCACACTATAGGATGTGGCCGTGTGGCGGGGGGGGGGGTGCATTTTACTGCTAAAATGAGGCGTTTTTTGCAATCGCCGCTCGTCTAATGCAGTAGTTAGTGTTTTTTTTTTACCTAATATACCATGGTGAATGACGCTCGTTACATTGAGGATTTAAAAGGTAATTGCACCAAATCTTTGCCGAAGTATTTGACCGATGACTGTATTCGACATAAGAACCATTTTAGCCATTTAACAATGAAGTATTTTACCCACAAAAAACTTTTGACATGGTTTTTAGTGCGTTTGACGCAATTTAATTGTATTTTGGAGATGGCCCCTCTGTGACGTCACAGGTCAATGACCTCAAATTTCTTTTTGATATTAGAAGATTGAAGAACCGTTGCGTAATCAGATGACACCAACCATTTTTCCCTATGCCTAGTAGAAGTGAAGATATAGTCATTTTAATACCTATACCCCCATTTTAAAAGTAGAAAGAAGCAATCGAATGGTTCTTGTATTTCCTAATTTTTCTAGCATACGGCAATAGTTTTCACCACCACATCCTACCTCATCTGAAAGAAGAGAGTCTAAGCTTTCAAATGATATATAGTTTGCCTCTGTGTACGGGGGGTGCATTTTATTCCCCAATTTCCAAAACAGGGTCGTTGCCGCTCGTCTATAAGGGTGAGTCCATGTAAAATCATGGTGCAAATACTGTAATAAATGCCCAGTGGTGTGTCCAGGGCTTTAGATCAAAAAAAAAAAAAAAAAGGTTTTCGGTTCTACAGTATAACTGTCAATGTCAATCGATAAACCAAGGTGGTAAATGAGTTTCTGATTATTTGGACATTTGGCCTTCGACAGACGTGGACATCCCGAATGAGAAAATGAACCCGGGGAGATAATCGTGTTGTTGAAGCTGGAGTTATCGTCCCTTCGGTTTCTTTCAACAAACAACAAATCGGAAGCGGAAGCAGAATGAATAACAAAGTTGGACAAAAAACATCAGATTTAAGAAACATTTAATCATTGTTATCCCGTGGTTGTAATTGAGTGTAAGTGGGACAGTTGATTTGGAAATTGTTGTCATAATTGGAGGATCATTTCAATTTTTAACATTTCACACTCAGAACCATTCGCCACAGCCCGGCATGCAGACTACAGTAACGAAAACTGGACACGGATCAAGGGGAAAGCTAAACCCTACCTTTATCATTTTAATAAACATTCGGCATCAACTGCAGCTACATATTACATTTAGCCATCATTTCGTGATCTGCAACCCTCATCATTTAACCTATTCGAGTTTATTTTATGTTTGAGAGAACACTCTTTCCCATGGACTGCCTAAAATTGTATGTCCAAACATGCAGCCAAGTTTTTATCATCACATCACCAACTGTATTTTCATTTCATCACAACCAATATTGTGTTCTGACATCATGCAGCTTCAAACGGGCAGAAATTAGAAAAACAGTGCTCTCTACTAGCAGATACACGCTTTTAGCAGGTTTACAATTCAATTCAATTTTATTGTACTAGAAACAAGCCCATTTAGGACAGAGTACAATCACTAGAACAATCACATCAATCAATAAAACAGAGGGAGGGGCCAATATACCAATATTGGGCCACGTACAAGTTGCAGACTAGATGAAGAGTACTTATACAGACATATATCGTGTTAATTATCAAGAAGGCATGATACATGTACTTTACTGTTTCACTATAGTCGTTACTATATTGGATCGCGTGCCCATGTTTGCAAATTAATTACCAGGGGCGTTAATTTAATGTTACGCTAAGACAGCCACCTGGTTGAGTAACATACATAGATGATGATGATGATGATGATAATTTTTTCTGTATCATGGCCTTTTGCGTGCCATTTACAGAAATGTAAGGGTTTACATGCCCTCATTTGATCTGGTCATGTTGCCTTCAATTTATAACCTTCTCTAATTTTGAAGTTTCTAAAAACTATACATAAATCGATCAGTGGAACAAGTGATGTATGAATAATATATCAACAATAAATTTAAATCTAATGTCTGCATAGTTTTTAAACAGGGAAAATTCCCTGTTTCTTGCCATGCTAGGTGAACTGGCTTATGGGTAATTTCAGAGGTGCCATCTATCCAAGCGGTATGGTTTTCATTACAACACCCCTGCGCAAAATGAGAGAATGACTGAAACTTCCGCGTCACTTCCCCTTATGTGTTGTAATTGAACGCGATATGAAGTAGTTCGACCTAGTTTCGAATAATTTCGCTGGATTAATCCCAGGACGAACCGTTTCTAGGCGCAGATATTGAAGAATATGTCGGTTTCGTTTCCTGGTAAACACTTCTGCTGATATCTTGTGAGATTTTCTTCGAAAGATTGTGTTTTGTCTGTAAACTGGTCAATATGGCACAAGTCCTAGTCACGGAATATGCCGACTTCATCTTCGGCTCTGATATCCAATGAAATACACCGAATTGACGAAATTACGTCATTTTTTAAGATCGGCTGAATCCCACTGCCAAAATTATAGTGCAGTCCCGGTGAGAGAGAGTTTGGAAATTTCGTTCCATCAGTCGACTGGAGAGTTTTGACACTGCGAGTGTGGCATTCTGACAGATCGAGGTGTGTAAAACGTTTTATACCCGTCACTTAATTGATTACTTGTTTCCCGGCGCACATTTATTAAATATTGTCAAATAAATGAATGTTGTAAGTTTCCGCGCAACTGCATGATTGGAGCACATGGCATGTCTGAAAGCCGCCGTTTTGTGCGCTAAGTTTGAAAACATTTCTTGCAAGGAAAACTTGATTTTTTTCATCAAGCGAGAGCATCCTTTTTACTGCAATTTTCAAATTGACTGATCTTATCGTCTTAGCATCATTTGTCATCTAGCGAAAGTAATGTTCTTGATTCTTACCATCCGTAATGACAGCTCGTTGAGCAGGTCAGGGAAAAGGACTAACTGAGATATATATCCCAATTGGGATAAAATATCCCAATTTGGACATTTTTTGCATACTTCCATATTTTCAAGCTGGCATATTTTGCAAGTTCTCCAGTTCGTATAAAGACATACAACAGTGGTTAGTGATGGGAAGTATACTGCAACAACAACATAAAAAAGTATTGCACGTAATTTCAATTGCACAGAGAATAATGTCGGCGAGAAAAGGTCAGCAAAATTATACAACCGTATTGGCAGTTTTGTGAAGTAGATTCTACCTTGTTTTTGTAGTTTAGATGCCGAAATTCGACATTGCCGTTCAGTATGAAAATCGGTGAAAATATCCCAATACATCCGTGGACAGTTTCAAAGAACGCCTGTGTGAGGACGGGTACAACAGGAGTTGTCGCCCATGCTTCACGAGTTCAACAGAAAATCTCCGTAGGCTCTAGTACAGAAAGTCAACATCTTTCGGCTGTAGATCCATTTATGCAACCCATCCGAACCAGCCAATAAGAATAAAAGAGTGATAAAGACTTAAAGAATTATTTTGAAACGTTTGAAGAGCCAAAGCATAAGGGAAATTTATTTATTTTTGCATTTCTTGCTGGCGCCTATACTTACAACATTACGTGAGCTAAAGTAACTCGTGGTGCGCATTGCACGATGGGAAGGAAACATGGCCGATTTCCAAACTGTCCACGGATGTATTAGGATATATTTCAATATCCAAACTTTGATTTAATATCCCAGTTTGGATATATACCCCACTAATTTTCCGTTTGGGCCAGGCAATGGAGGTTAAATTAATTTTTGATGTTAATAATGGTTTTCTGTGTCTGTGATTTGAATTTTTAAGGGTAAGGGTATTTTTGCTTTGTGCAATTGCTGAATGTGATTTTAAAATAATTATTCGATGTACCTGTGGGCATACGTGTAATCTTGAAGAAGACCCCCAAGCTACTTTTCTTGTTGTCAATTGCCACACAAATAAATGAATATGAATCAGATTCAGTGACTTTATTCTTGTACATGTCTACAATAACAATGTCATTGAGCTTTGACTGCAGGTTGCAGTGTCCATGAATACAAAAACCATGAATGAATGACGCTATGCATCCTGGGCAACACTGCCCACTACGATGCGGACACCGACCTCGGCAATATTGTAGGTTTACTACCAAAATGTTATCTTTCTGGTTCAATTTTTAATCTTCGGTAATTTCATTGGATCGTCGAACAATTGTGATAGCAGTTTAACGCCTCGACAAAATTGTTTCCATCGTCCACTGGTACCACATACGCAACTCTCATTTGTCTAGACTTTCTTTACAGTATTGATGAAGTCTCTTCAATAATTAGAGCTACGATTCACAAATTCATACCACGTAGGCAGCGAGAGACACATCAGAAATATATTGAACAGAACCAAATCCTTCCCTGTTTTTTAGCAGCCTTGGATGCTTTCATTTCATTATGTCAACATAATTTGTCATTTATAGATCGATAGCTTAACCACAAATTAAATGTCAGTATAGCTCAAATGTTAGTTCATAGCTTGTTGAACTGTAGTTGAACAATTGAGTTGTTGTCCTCGCCATTCAAGGAAACCACTATTCTGTCATTTTCTCCTTGTCGGGGCATGCCTTTCCGATTTCTGCATGCATTGATGCAGGACTCACAGTGTAAATTTGTGGTTTGCAATCTTCCTCATTCGCATATCTACAGCATATGGAGCAGAATTGTTTGTTTCCCAGGTGTAGCTGAAGGAGAGGTCCGACATTTTTTTCTCATCGTAAGTCATTCGGACATTAACTGTCATAATGTTTTCCCGCACAAGACAGTTCATATTACTGTGTAAATAGGTATTTGTTTACTGTCTTCCAACATAATATGGTTACGCGAGGTCTTTATTAATATTATTATTATTATTTTATTGTTAATGTTAATATTATTTTCCATAAATATTTTTGTAAATAGTGAGAAAAATCTTTTATTTATAGATTTACCTGCTCACATGGGCACTGTTGGAAATGTAACGGTTGGAAATGTTTCCAACCGCAACCGTTATCAGCTGCTGTAAATAAATGCCCTGTGGCATGTCCAAAAAACAATTTAGGCCTATTTATACAAAATTTATCTGTGTAATGTTAATCTTGAAGTCAAAAATATATATAAACTAGAGCCTATGGGCTTTAATGAGATCTGGTAGCTGGGTTATTGGGGGATAAGTTTGTAATGAAATAAATGCACAATTATATATTTAATTTCGAGTTAGGCACAGGTGACACCAGGCACGAATGTATGTGGCTAAAATGCAATCACAAGTTACATCCTGTGACAAGGTATATGAAGGGCCGTTCGCGCCATAAACGCATCCTTTAAACGTTTTAACTTCTTAAACATTTAAAAATTGTAAAGCTTTAAAAAGTTTAAACGTTTAAACTTGAACCAACCAATCAGATTTTATGAACTGACATTTTCCTGTTAAAAAGCAAACGTTTCCAGTTGTAAATTCGCAACTTCAGACGTTTCCTGTCAAAAGAAAAATTTGACCTTTTAAAGGTTTCCGGTTAAAAGGATAACGTTTCCGGTTGTGATCGTCCAATCAGATTTTTTATTTGGGCCACGTGTATTCCAACATCTACAACACGTGCAAATCTCCACTGGCAAACGTTTCCGGTATGTAGTGTATTTTAACCGATGAAAACCGTTCTTACAAATAAGGTTTTGGAGAATATCTTTGGCACTGGGACAATTTGCGCAGGACACGATGCACGGTGGGCATGAGGAATACAATATGCGCAAATATTTGTAAGGGTTATTTTGATTGGTTCAAACAGACTACATAACGGAAACGTTTTGCCAGTGGACACGTGTTGATGTTGAGGATTGGACATACGCGGCAGCAATAAAAAAATCTGACTCGACGGTCACAACCGGTAACGATTTCCCTTAAACCGGAAATGTTTAAAAGTCTTGAATATTACTGCTGGAAACGTTTGCCTTTTGACAGGAAACGTCTAAAGTATTGGACAGCAAACGTTTGCTTTTGGACAGGAAAGGTCTTCCAAATGTCAATTCATGACATCTGATTGGTTGGTGCAAGTTAAACGTTTAAATTTATCGAGCATTTGGATTTATGGCGCGAATGGCCCTTCTTAAAAGGTACCGACATAATGAAGTTGAACATACCAAAGAAAGGCAGTCCTAGGATAAAAGTAACTCCGAAAATGGAAGCCAAAATATAGAATATTATATCACAATGACTTCCATTTTCGGAGTTACTTTTATCGTAGTTTATGTGAAATTGATCTGTGGGAACAATAAAGGTAGTCCTATAATTAGGGAAGTTGTACAGTTACGCTAAGCATGTGTTACCCAATTAATTTCCGTCCAATTAGACACTACAGTAGGTGCTCATCCAACCTTGACTCAACCAAAATAGCTGAATTTTGTTCTTTATCTTGATACATAATTCCTCCAATACGTCAGATCGGGATTCCAGATGAACACCATGACCTCCATGTTAATTTAACCAGCATGAAGAAAGCAATATGATACCTTCTTTAACATGGTATTGTTGGTGCTGCGTTGAAACGCAAACTGACCTGTTGAGAATTCAATGGAAAAAGGGGCCAGTGGAATGAAGTCTAGACCTAAATACCCACAGGGGATTGATGTCAGTTTGTACAGAACATAAATGTACCTAGGGGTAAATAAGAGAGATTATACCTAGGGGTAAATAGAGATTGATTTAGTGTTATGAGTGAGAAGGGCGGCTGGACATCAAGGTTGATGATGGTTATGTCACAAGTTAGGATAAGACAAGACATGTATTACACTTTCTGGATATCCCACAGGTTGACTGGTGGAGTACAAGATAGGAAAAGATTATAAGATATGTTACAGCTTGCTCTTGTGAGAAAAGCAAACAGTGGCCTGCAAAGATGATAATGAGACAATGGTGGCCAGGTTGGCTGCTATGGTAGAGCATCTCTCACATATATACCTAACCAGCTAAACTGTATAATTTTCTCAGCAGAGTCCAAGCTTTGGTAAAGTGACGATACCAGTCTGCCATACTTTAGAGCGTATTAATCTCATATTTTGTGGGAAAACAATGAACAGAGTAATATTTAATGCAGATAAGGGATCAAATATATGCCAAGTGACTATTAGTGACTAAATATAGACATACAAAAGCCTTTCAACCACTAAGGATCCCCAAAACTCATCTCTGTGGAACTACTTTCATGCAGCGTAATGCTATCCCGTGAGTCGGTTTGCGCTTTTGTCCTGTTCCCTACAGCATTCTGAAGAGCCCCTGGCTTACGCCAGATCTAAAAAAATAATAAGAAAAAAATAAATAAATAAACTGGTGTAAATGTAAGCTTAGTATGCATCAAATTATCTCACTATTCCAAGAGACAATCTAGCTACCATTACGCTTACATTGATGATAATCTGGGCAACTTCAAGTCAAAAATAGTTCAGTTAATATCAATGATTGAAAATATCCTCCATACTTAGCCATAGGAACGAGAGGGAAAGTATGAAGCATAAATTTAAGACATTTCATGCGTTAGTGTTTCCATTGGTCTGCCAGGGCCAATCTTTTATCCAATAATTCAAGTGGGAAAGATAGGTTCACAGGCTCCAACACATTCCTTTATAGCTTTGATTGGATTTGTTTGGATTCAAATAGAGATTGCGTTGGGTGTGAACCATCCCCTCTCAGCACCGAACCCTATGTTATTTTCCTATGTTGGATCTTCAATATTAGTGTAGGAAACACTCAGTACATGTATATCATATAGGTCACTGAACAAGTTAGAATTAGATCATGCTCAACAATTTGACAAGAGCACATGAAACTCCATTTAGTAACGGACGTCACGATGCTGATTGGCTGAGAGCCATGCACATAAAGGCTGCAAACACGTTTTTGAGATCTGGCGTTAGCCAGAGGCTCTTTAGAATGCTGTAGGGAAATGCACAAAAGTGCAAACCGACTCACGGGATAGCCTTACGCTGCATGAAAGTAGTTCCACAGAGATGAGTTTTGGGGATCCTTAGTGGTTGAAAGGCTTTTGTATGTCTATATTTAGTCACTAATAGTCACTTGGCATATATTTGATCCCTTATCTGCATTAAATATTACTCTGTTCATTGTTTTCCCACAAAATATGAGATTAATACGCTCTAAAGTATGGCAGACTGGTATCGTCACTTTACCAAAGCTTGGACTCTGCTGAGAAAATTATACAGTTTAGCTGGTTAGGTGTATATGTGAGAGATGCTCTACCATAGCAGCCAACCTGGCCACCATTGTCTCGTTATCACCTTTGCAGGCCACTGTTTGCTTTTCTCACAAGGGCAAGCTGTAACATATCTTATAATCTTTTCCTATCTTGTACTCCACCAGTCAACCTGTGGGATATCCAGAAAGTGTAATACATATCTTGTCTTATCCTAACTTGTGACATAACCAACATCAACCATGATGTCCAGCCCTTCTCACTCATAACACTAAATCAATCTCTATTTACTAGGTATAATCTCTCTTATTTACCCCTTGGTACATGTATGTTCTGTACAAACTGACCTCAATCCCCTGTAGGTATTTAGGCCTAGACTTCATTCCACTGGCAGCCCTTTTTCCATCGAATTCTCAACAGGTCAGTTTGCAGTTTCAACGCAACACCAACAATACCATGTTAAAGACGGTATCATATTGCTTTCTTTATGCTGGTTAAATTATGGTGGTCATGGTGCTCATCTGGAATCCCGAACTGACGTATTGGAGGAATTATGTATCAAGATAAAGAGCAAAATTCGGCTAATTTTTTTGGCTGAGTCAAGGTTGGATGAGCACCTACTGTGGTGTCTAATTGGACGGAAATTAATTGGGTAACACATGGTTAGCGTAACGTGTGCAACTTCCCTCATTATAGGACTACCTTTCATTGTTCCCACAGATCAATTTCACATAAACTACGATAAAAGTAACTCCGAAAATGAAAGTCATTGTGATATAATATTCTATATTTCGGCTTCCATTTTGGGAGTTACTTTTATCCTAGGACTGCCTTTCTTTGGTATGTTCAACTTCATTATGTCGGTACCTTTTAAGAAGGGCCGTTCGCGCCATAAATCCAAACGTTTAATAAATTTAAACGTTCAACTTGCACCAACCAATCAGATGTCATGAATTGACATTTGGAAGACCTTTCCTGTCAAAAGGCAAACGTTTCCAGTAGTAATATTTGAGACTTTTAAATGTTTCTGGTTTAAGGGAAATCGTTACCGGTTGTGATCGTCCAGTCAGATTTCTTTATTGCTGCCGCGTATGTTCAAACCTCAACATCAACACGTGTCCACTGGCAAAACGTTTCCGCTATGTAGTCTGTTTGAACCAATCAAAATAACCCTTACAAATATTCGCGCATATTGTATTCCTCATGCCCACCGTGCATCATGTCCTGCGCAAATTGTCCTGGTGCCAAAGATATTCTCCAAAACCTAATTTGTAAGAACGGTTTTCATTGGTTAAAATACACTACATACCGGAAACGTTTGCCAGTGGAGATTTGCACGTGTTGGTGTAGATTTTGGAATACACGCGGCCCAAATAAAAAATCTGATTGGACGATCACAACCGGAAACGTTTTCCTTTTAACCGGAAACCTTTAAAAGACCAACATTTTCTTTTGACAGGAAATGTCTGAAGTCGTGAATTTACAACTGGAAACATTTTCTTTTTAACAGGAAAATGTCAGTTCATAACATCTGATTGGTTGGTTCAAGTTTAAACGTTTAAACTTTTTAAAGCTTTACAATTTTTAAACGTTTAAGAAGTTAAAACGTTTAAAGGATGCGTTTATGGCGAGAACGGCCCTTCATATACCTTGTCACAGGATGTAACTTGTGATTGCGTTTTAGCCACATACGTTCGTGCCTGGTACCACCTGTGCCTAACTTGAAATTAAATATATAATTGTGCATTTATTTCATTACAAACTTATCCCCCAATAACCCAGCTACCAGATCTCATTAAAGCCCATAGGCTCTAGTTTAATCTTATTGCAATCAAAGGGTATACCTGACTAGGAGGTATACAAATACAATCTGATGCCATGAGAATGCTATTTTGTAGGAAAAGCTAAATTACGAACAACAGCATGGTGTTCACCTGTCCATTGGACAGGCAATTTCAAATTTGGACAAACGGAAATTGGAAAATTTAACATGGGAGAGATAGGGAAGACAGGTAAGTAGCCTGTCCAAATCTACATGTGATATTTGGACAGGCAGATTTGCTGTTTGTGAACTTGCCAGTTTAGATTTGTTTGGAAACTCAATGGTCTACAGCATACGTTGTAAAGCTAAAGCATTATTGTGAGCATGTGTGTTGGTGGAGATGACAAATATCTGGTCAAATGTCACCTATTTTGAAGCCCTATGCACTCTTGTGTATATTGCGCGACTTGAATGATCATTAATTCTCTGTTTCTGTGTTCTAGTTAAAGACGACAATCATGGACCCCGAATTGCTGAAGGATCGTCTCAAGTTTCAGAAGCGAGCTTTGTCTCAGCCAGTCGTCGAGAAAAAACCTGAGAAGAGGAGAAACAAAGATAGTGATGACAGGCCTGAGAAAAAGAAACATAAACCTGCTCCTCCCAAACCCTCAGCGACTGACCGACTGGACTATAAATCCATGCAGGGAAGTTCTCAGTATAAATTCAGCATTCTCGCCAGGACTGTGAAATATCTTAAGAAGAGACATCAAGATGGAGACACCCATCCCTTAACAATTGATGAGATTTTGGATGAGACGAACCAGTTAGACATTGGGGCCAGGATGAAGCACTGGCTCTCCACGGAAGCCTTGCTCAATAACCCCAAAGTAGAAGTGACAGACGGTTTTAAGTTCGCTTTCAAACCCAAATACAGCAAAGTCCGTGACAAAATGAGCTTGTTGAAGTTACTAAAAGCACATGATTTGAAAGGGCTGGGCGGAATTTTATTGGAGGACATCGAGGAGGCAATACCCAGGTGTGATAATGTGATCAAAGCGCTGGGCAGTCGTATCACCTTCCTCAATCGTCCAATAGACAAGAAGAAGGTAATGTTTTACAATGACCCTGACTGTCAGTTCAACATAGACGAGGACTTTAAGAAGTTATGGAGAAGTGTGACTGTGGAAGGTGTCGACGACGGTAAAATTGATGATTATTTGGAGAAACAAGGAATCACCTCCATGCAGGACGTGGGCATCAAAAAAGCTACAGTGCAGAAAAGGCGAAAGACAAAGAAAAGGAAAAATGCTAACTTTAAGAAGCATAATGAGCATCTGCAAGACATTTTGCAGGATTACTCTGAAAAATGAATACTACAAAAAACATAAACGGTTCATTCTCTCTTCTCAAAAGTGTAAGAATGTGTAATACATGTACTGACATGAAAAGCTGGTTGATGAATCATTATCTAGAGCTGATAAAAGTGCCTATCCACTGTAAAAACAAAACTTGTTACACTTTTCCCTTATCACAACAGTTTGTTATGAATTAGGTGTTAACAGTGCATGCTTTAAAGCCTCAGTCTTATGTTTTGCTCATAAGAGGTAAATACTGTTCAATCACAGTGAGTACATTCTCAAACCCCAAAATATTGCCAGGGTTAATTTATTTGAATTGAGTTTGACTTAATGATACTAAAACAGGACCTAATTATGTAGTTCCTCCAGCATTTAGGGGGTGTTCAAGTTTATTAGAGTGAAAGACCAAAATTCATTGAATGGAAATAGGGTTGTTGAATTATAAGAGTCAATTCTTGAATGGGTAGGGGAGATCTTGAGAATGTATCTTGTAATGGCGTAATGGTCAAGATCAAGGTCACAAGCCCAGTGCTAAGTGTAGAGTACCAAGCCTGAAAACCATGAAATAGTTGAGAATCTTGAGTCATTGTAATACAGGGATTTCGAATATGATAAAATTTTGTAAATGGCAAACATATTTACTTTTGAGATGTGATCTCTCCAGTTGTAAATTGTGCATTGTGTCCATGGATATGAAAACCTCGATGTCAAGCGGGAAGAATCACCCTATTGAGTTTGAGATCAAATGGTCAAGAGTCGCTGGATTCCGAAAAAAGGCAATGCTGTATTTTGGGAAAGCTAATTGTTGCACTTCAAAATTAAAATCATTTTGTTGTGCAGGCAAGTTTGGCTCTCGTTACACGGAAGAAGCAGCTACTACCCACCTATGGCATTGCCATTGGTGGGTCCTGGCCCTTTACTGCACTGAGTCACACCCAGTATCTCCTAAACCAGGTACCAGTATCATCCTACTCCATATATTCTGAAAGCAACTCCTGTGGCACTGAGCCCCACTCTGTATCTCCAGAACTATGTGTCATCCCACCCCATTACATATATATTCTGAAAGTCAACATTATTGTAAATTTTATAGGACATGGCCACTACCCCTTTGACTGTCTCATGACACTAAGAGTCACCTCACCCAATAACCCAATATTCTCTGAAAGCTGACATCTACAGTCGTGTGAAACTGGGTGACATATAGTAGAATTTATAGACTTGTAACCCTTTATGATCTGATACACCTCCGTACAGTACCCGGAGGCATAACCATGATAACAGGGTTCAAAACTTGGAAAGCCGAACTAAAAATTAATGCATTCTCTTGGTTTTTGGTATGTAGTTTACTGTTTTGTAAGGTGAGATACCACTTTTCAACACGACTTCACATGTTAGCAAATGGAACAATGACTGGACTACTTGCCGATTGCGGGCCCTCGGTGGCCGAGTGGTCTAAGGCGCTTCGCTGGTGACCGCTAGCCTCACACCGCTGAACCGGCACGGGTTCGAGCCCAGCTGGTCCATGTGTGAAAGTCTGTCAGTTACTTACCGAAGGGCGGTGGTTAAGGGCGGTGGTTCTCTCCGGGTACTCCGGCTTCCTCCACCAACCAAAGTGACTGTCGCCATATGAGTGAAACAAACTTGAGTGTGACATTAAGCCAAATTCCCTCCTCCTCCCTACTTGCCGATTTCCCACTATTGGAAATACTGTAAGTTCACGTCACTTTGTACTTGACTGATCCGCCCTATTTTTTTCTCAATCCATCCATTGGGCATTGGGTTCAATTGAACGATGTTTGTATTAATTTGACTACTTGATATGATACAAATATCTGTTTGACTGCACAGTATGAACCATTAGGGTCAAAATCTGGGGGGTGGTGTCCTTGTCCTATTTCCTGTATACATGCATTATGGTAAAGTGATTTTTAATGATTTCCTAGTTTTGGGTCACACCGACCTTGAACTTTTGACCTCATACATTGTCTGTCACACATCTTCTACCCCAAATGTATGAAGTCACAAAAAATAGCAATTTTCTAAGATTTTCTGATTTATTGACCAAGGTGACCATTGACATCAACCTCAATTTTGGAATCATATGCAACACATCATCTCCTCAGTGTATCAACTAAAAAAATTTCCAACTGTAGATAGAAAACTGTCACAGATACAGACTCCAGAAAAAAGAAATTTCATTGAAGGGTATTGTCGTCATCGGCGTCTGTCTGTCCAAGATGGACACGATATCTCAAGAAGGATTATAGCCAGGCATTTAAATTTATACCACGTATGCATCTGGTGAAAGTTCAGAAGCCTATTGAAAATGACAAAACCTTGACCTATTTTATCAAGGTCAAATTCTAGTATTTGCTATATTTTTTGAATGATTAAAAGCTAGGATTTCCAAATTCATATTACATATGCAACTGGCGATTGACTAGAAGCCTATCCCAGTTGACCGACCTTGACCTTTATGATATAACATGAAGAATTATAGCTAGGCATTCCAAATTAATACTATGTATACATCTGATCTTGACCTATGTTATCCAGGTTAGATTCTATTTAGTACAATATTTCATGAAGAATTATATCTACATTGTCCAAATTTATACCATGCACACATGCCTGGACCTGAAGTCTGTTGAATATCACTGACCGTAACCTATTTTCTATAGGTCAAATTATATATCTTGAGTCTTGACATCTCCGAATTCATGTTCCATATGCAATTAAGTTAGAGTAGGCCAGAAAATTGCTGAAGATGACGGACCTTGATCTATATTTCCAAGATCAAATTATTTGATTTGATTATGAGCAAAATAGAAGAGAAAAAGATCTACAGCTAAGAATTTGGTCATGCTCTTCCAGAACCTCAGCACAAAATTTTTCCCATCAATTAAGGCCTTGGCAAAAGCTGACCTGGCTCAATTTCCTATGTATTTCTATAATGAGAGAACTAGTCAACCCTACTGGATCATTTTTGTTAACCTACAAGATGTTGTCAAAGTTCTAAAACTAAATCTTATGCAATGCATGATTACTGAATGTAGACAATAATCAATATCCGAGGGTAATTTGAGCCCAATGAGCTATGTTTTTTTGGGGGTACACTGACCATGATCACAATTTTTGGTATGCGACAGTCTCCCGCTAATGTAGGCTCCCTACTCGTAAGAAAACAAACAATTTTTGATGATTTCCTGATTTTGGGGTCACACTGATTTTGAGCTTTTTATTAAAGGCGGACGTATTATGTGATGGCGGTTTCCGTCCGTGTGTCCGTCTGTCCGTCCGCCGTGTCCGGTCTATATCTGGGACAGTTTTCTGTCTACAGTTCTAATTTTTGGTGAGTGGATACCCTATGGGGAGACGATGTGTCGCGTACCGAAATGAAGGTCGAGGTCAGAGGTCAAAGGTCACTGGCCTAAAAAAAAACAGGAAATCACTGAAGTGTTCGTGTCCGGTCTACATCTGTGAACGTTTTCTATCCACAGTTGCAAATTTTGTGAGTGGATACGTTAGGTGAAGACGATGTGTCGCGTACCAAAATTAAGGTCGAGGTCAGAGGTCAAAGGTCACTGTTGCCTAAAATCAGGAAATCATTGATCGTTGACAGTTTTCTATCTACAGTTCTAATTTTTGGTGAGTGGATGCCCTAGGGGGGAACGATGTGTTGCATACCAAATGTAGGTCGAGGTCAGAGGTCAAAGGTCAGGGTGACTGAAAAATCAGGAAATCATTAAAAATTCCTAATTTTTTGTGAGTGGATTCAATAGGAGGAAATGAAGTGTCGCATACCAAAAAATAGGTCAAGGTCAAAGGTCAGTGTGACCCCAAAATCAGGAAATTATTAAAAATAACATTTTTTTGTGCCAGTAGATACATTTGGGGGACACAATGTGTCCCCTACCAAAATGTAGGTCAAGGTCAAAGGTCAAGGTCACTGTGACCCCAAAATCGTGGAATTGTTAAAAATCATGATTTTTTGAGTCCATTGAGAAATTACGGGGATTCGTTTCATCATGTACCAAAATTTAGATCCAGGTCCATTGTCAAGGTCGCTGTGACCCCAGAATCAAGGTCAAAGGTCAGTGTGACCTAAACATCAGGAAATCAATAAAAATTACTAATTTTTTATGAGTGGATTCAATAGGGGGAAATGAAATGTCGCATACCAAAAAAAATAGGTCAAGGTCAAAGGTCACTGACCCCAAAATCAGGAAATTATTACAAATAACATTTGTTGTCAGTAGATACATTAGGGGGACACGATGTGTCACATACCAAAATGTGGGTCAAGGTCAAAGGTCAAGGTCACTGTGACCCCAAAATTGTGAAATTGTTAAAAATCATGATTTTTGTGTCCATTGAGAAATTATGGGGAGACGGTTTATCATGCACCAAAATTTAGGTCAATAGTCAAGGTCACTGACTTCAGAATCAAGAAATCTTTGAAAAGTATTTTTTTTGTGTGTCAGTGGATACATTAGGGGGACATGTAGGTCAAGACCGAACGTCAAGGTCACTGTGACCCCCAAAATCATGAGATTTATAAAAATCATGATTTTTTTTTGTGTCCATTGAGGGAAGACGATGTGTCCTGTACCAAAATTTAGGTCAAGGTCAAAGGTCAATGTCACGGTGACCCCAAAATCAGGAATTCATTACAAGTCACATTTTCTTATGCCTGTCGAAGACGAGGTCATGCAATGCGATGTTGCGTTCTATCCATTCATCCATTAACATTTGTTGTCCATGCGATAACTCTAGTTTCAAGGTATGGATTGGTACCAAACTTTGAGTATACCTTACTCGCATGGCAAAGAGGAGCCATACATCAATCGATCAACGGTCAAGGTCACAGTCACCCAAAACTGAATCAAGTATAAGATGTGATATATGTTACATTCTCAGAAGCACAAAATTGTAGACCTTTCTCTGGTGTGCTAGCTACCAATTGGAATGAAGGCTATTAAACAAACTTGAAATTTGGACCAATATAATTCCAGATATACGGGCGTATATTGGGCTCTTGTTTTTTATATGCCCGCCAAAAGGCGGACATATTAGGTGATGGCAGTTTCCGTCCGTCTGTCTGGTTCTCGTGTCCGGTCTATATGTGGGACAGTTCCCTATCTACAGTTCCAATTTTTGGTGAGTGAATACACTACGGGGAGACGATATGTCGCGTCCAAAATCAAGGTCAGAGGTCAAAGGTCACTGGCCTAAAAAACAGGAAATCACTGAAGTGTTCGTGTCCGCTCTATCTGTGAACGTTTTCTATCCACAGTTGCAATTTTTTGTGAGTGGATACGCTAGGTGGAGACGATGTCACGTACCAAAAGTCGAGGTCAGAGGTCAAAGGTCACTGTTGCCTAAAATCAGGAAATCATTGACGGTTTTCTATCTACAGTTCTAATTTTTGGTGAGTGTATGCCCTAGGGGGGAACGATGTGTTGCATACCAAATGTAGGTCGAGGTCAGAGGTCAAAGGTCAGTGTGACTGAAAAATCAGGAAATCATTAATAATTTCTATTTTTTTGGGGAGTGGAATTAATAGGGGGAAATGGAAGTGTCGCATACCAAAAAATGTCAAGGTCACGGTGACCCCAAAATCAGGAAATTATTAAAAATAACATTTTTATTGTGTCAATAGATACATTCGGGGGACACGATGTGTCATCTACCAAAATGTAGGTCAAGGTCAAATGTCAAGGTCACGGACCCCAAAATTGTGAAATTGTTAAAAATCATGATTTTTGAGTCCATTGAGCAATTAAGGGGAGCCGTTTTGTCATGCACCAAAACTTAGATCAAGGTCACTGTGACCCCAGAATCAAGGTCAAAGGTCAGTGTGACCTTAAAATCAGGAAATCATTAAAAAATACTCATTTTTTGTGAGTGGATTCAATGGGAGGAAATGAAGTGTCACAGACCAAAAATTAGGTCAAGGTCAAAGGCCACGGTGACCCCAACATCAGGAAATTAATTAAAAATAATTTACTCTGTCAGTAGATACATTAGGGGGACACGATGTGACACATACCAAAATGTAGGTCAAGGTCAAAGGTCAAGGTCACTGACCCCGAAATCGTGAAATTGTTAAAAATCATGATTTGTTGTATCCATTGAGAAAATTATGGGGAGACGGTTTGTCATGTACTAAAATTTAGGTCAAGGTCAATAGTCAAGGTCACCGACCCCAGAATCAAGAAATCTTTAAAACAAATTATTGTGTCAGTAGATAATTAGGGGGACATGTGTCCCGTACCAAAATGTAGTACAAGGCCGAACGTCCAGGTCAGTGACCCCCAAAATAATAAAATTCATAAAAATCTGGATTTTTTTAGTCCATTGATACATTGAGGGAAGACGATGTGTCGTGTACCGAAATTTAGGTCAGGAAATCATCAAAAATAACTTTTTTTTCTGCCAGTATATACATTAGAGGGACATGTGTTACATACCAAAATATGGGTCAAAGGTCAAGGTCACTGTGACACCAAAATCAAGAAATCATTGTCACATTTTCATATGCCTGTCGAAGACGAGGTCGTGTAATGCGATGTAGCGTTCTGTCCATTCATCCATTAAAACAAGTTGTCCATGTGATATCTCTAGTTTCAAGGTATGATTGATGCCAAACTTTGAGTATACCTTACTCACATGGCAAAGAGGAGCTATACATTTTGAGATCAATTTGTCAAAGGTCAAGGTCAGTCACCCAAAACTGAATCAAGTTTTCAGAGTTCTCTCCCCTACAGGTTTATGGCATTTGTCCCATGTTTTGAAACGGCTACATTTAGTTAAACTTTGTGAAATAAAAACCATACATTTACTAATACCTGTTTATGAACTCAAGAAGAACTTCCTTCATGAAAAATTCTCTCGGCTGAAAGGAATCCATTTGCAGGAAAACTACTATTTTCTTATGTTTGACTATTGTCGATTTCAGTGTGGGATATGTGAGCTCTCGGCTCTTGCTTAAGGTCACCTAGTTGCCAAGAGTTAAGCCCATTTTAGTTTATCATTCAATATAAGATGTGATATATGTTACATTCTCAGAAGCACAAAATTGTAGATCTTTCTCTGGATTGCTAGCTACCAATCGAAATCAAGGCTATTAAACAACCATAAAATTTGGACTAATGTAATTCCAGATATACGGGCGTATATTGAAGCCCCTTGGGCTCTTGTTCAACTTGACCTGAACGTTGGTGTGCAGCACATCTTCCATCTCATTTTTTGCGTAGATTGTCTGTCTGTCAATCTTGCTTGTTAACACGATATCTCTTGAAGGACAACAGCCAGGCTTTCTAAATTCATATATGCAGGATTGAATGAATATGATTTAACTTCACTTTCAACTATATTTCAGTCATATCACAACGTTTGGGTCCTATTCCTTTTCACACCAGGAACGCACGAGTGCCCCAGTTAGTCACCTTACGAAAAGTTGTCGGAGGAGCCGAGGCCTATTTTTATCATGACCTGGGGTGTACAAATCTACATCCCAGGTCAACCCCTAAAGCCCCACGGGACTCTATATAATATACAGGCAGGGCGGAAGCAATTTTTGATTGCCAGTATCAGAGCACAATAGGTGAGAGACCAGGAGCCACCTAGGCCCGGGAAGCTCCAGGGGTGTTACATGGCCGGAGACGCGTTCTAGCATATTATCGAGCAATAAAACAAGAAATCCTCGCCTGTGTAAACTCTTATTTGTTTTGCCTGTTTTGTTGTTTCCCACAACATTTTTTTTTCAAATATTCGCCGTCAAGCAGATGATGTTCGAAAGTATAAATAATTTAAATATTAAATATCATTTCAATCGAAATACAATGTGTCTAGTCCGCCATTCAATATTCAGCTGACGTCCATTAAAGAATTTCCATGTCCATATTCCAAACAACTAATTCATATTGCAGTATTAGCACCAAATTCAAGAAGAAGAAAAATTCATAGTATACATAACTCGAGGCCACGGCCATGCACACTTGATCCCATCGGCCTCGTGTGACTTTTCTGTCCCTTTCATGTTGCCAACAAATTGCCGTTACTCGCGCTGGATAGTGGACTCCTTAACTCTTTGCCCCATGGAGGCTTACTATCATTGCCCCATGGTGACGCCATTTGACGCCCCTTCCTGGTCCATGATGACGCCATTTGACGCCTTATGTAATAAATTAATTAATTAACCTCATTAAATAATATTTTATTTCAGAAAATATTAAACATGCTAAATTATTGGTCACTGTAAAAATAATTTAAAAAAATAATAAACCTTTGACCCCAGCCCTCCAATAGATTTGTACCTGACAATTTACAGGTGATCACCAAAAAGGTCTATGGGGCAGCCTAGAAAAGCCTGTATGGTTTAGAACCGGGTGTCAAATGGCGTCAACATGGGGCAAAGAGTTAATCGAGATATATGCAGTGTACACTTGAAGATGGAACAAAGTCTGCAAAATTTAGGGGATACTAATACATTGTGTCTAGACTGGAACTTTTGATATGTGACAGTGGAATATGTTGAAAGGAAAAGCAAGTACAAAGCTAATCAGCAGAGGCAACAGCTGTACGGCAGGCCCCAATGTGAGGGAGATCTCAGTGGAAGAGAAGTGTCTCCATTAAAACACCTCACCCAAGCTTCTAGGAGTCACCATGGATGAACAGCTCAAGTTTGATATACATATAGACAACATCTGTGGGAAAGCCAGCAGGGCCCTGCACATACTATGCTTCATCAAAGGATTGGAGATAATTTCCGGTGAAAAAAGTATCAAAGTCTACAACAGCCTGATACGGTCTTGCTTGGAGTATGCCGCGCCGGTCTGGACAGTTGCATCAGCCAACGCCATTGCGAAATTGGAGGACATCCAACGGAAAGGACTGGCGTTCGGTCTCCTGCCTACTGCTAGGAGGGACGCCCTGGAAGTTGAAGCAGGAGTACTTCCCCTGGACCTTCGTTGGATGGAACTGACCAACAAATTGTATGCAGGATCATAGCTAAACCATCGACTGAGCCCATAAAAGAACTATGGGAAACTTGTGAAGACAATCAGAAAGAAAGCCACCTCTCCCCTTTTGGCAGGATGAGGTTGATAGCAGCAGACACAGAACAAACAATGGGCATCTCCGTCAATCAAAAGGCTCCAGAATGCTCTCAAGTAACACCTAATTTGACTGCAAGACTCGCAAAACCCGCTAATTGGGACGAGTCCAGGTCATCAAAAGATCGGACTTCAGAGCAGCAGGAGAAGGCTAAAACAACCCTGGCCCATGCGGAGCCGGTGCAGCCATTTATATGCCAAACATCACAGAAATTATGGACAGTGTTCACCCTGTGTCCTCGAGGGGTTCCATTCTCCTCGCAGAACTGGTAGCCATAGAAAAAACTCTGTCCGCCATCTTGGAGAAATCAAATGCTACATTCTTGGATGGGATAACCATCTTCTCAGACAGTCAAGGTGCCATAGGAGTCACAACATGAACTATAGGTCCCCGATAGACCACATCAAACAGCTTATCAAGACCCTAGAGGATGATGGAATTGCTGACATTTCTATCAAGTGGTCCCCTGGTCACGCGCAGATCCCTGGGAATGAAAAAGCTGACAGTCTGGCAAAAGAAGCCGCTAGCATTGCAAGGACTATGGACAAGGGTAGAAATATCTTTTCACCACAGGATGTCCATAGGGCTGTCAGAGCATGCGCACTCAAGATCTGGCAACGCAGGTGGACAATCATCGACAAAAGAAGACATCTGCAATCCATCCAACCTACAGTACAACTTAAACCTAGCCAGTGTCCCAAAACAAGACCCATCCAAGTGGCACTGTCCAAACTTCGTACTGGATACTGTCTTGGTGCCTATACAAAGCACTTTGACACCTCCGTGTCTGGTCTGTGTCAGTGTGGAAGGGAAGAGACGGTAGATCACATACTTTCCAAATGCCCCATCTATGAGGAAGCCAGAGCCAGAGCCGGAGACTCTCAACTCGACTGTGCAGTGCTGCTTGGCAGAGACAAGGATGACCCAATCCCGGAGTCTCGTCAAAATATCACCAACATCTTACACGTTTTTCAGACCACTGGCCTGCTGGGTTTCACCCAAGCCAGTGAGGAGAGCCATTGATCCATATCAGAACCCATCTATCTATATTTGCTGAGAGTAGTTACACCGTGTCAATTACTTAGAGATGCAACCAAGTAGCCTACAATGAGTCTTTATATGTGTCGACTTGGTGACACTTTGATCATGGATCATGGATTTGGGAAAAGTCAAAGACAATGCAGCTAACTGCAGAGTAAACAGTGAAAAAAATAGTTTGAAAATATGTTCGTTCACATCAATGTTACAGTGGCAATTTGTTGCTGCACTGATATGAAAGAACATTTATTTTCTGATTAGAGACATTTATTAATTGCTGCTTCACTATGCTGTTGTCATTGCTGTTTACTGCATTAATGTTCACATAGCTTACTGAATCATAGTATTTGTCTTGATACATGATGATGGTCCATTTTTGGAGGAGAATATAACAATGTGTGTATAGAGGGCATGTGGATGGAACACAATCCAAATCGAATTTGAATGGATTTGTGCTTTACAACAGAACAATGCAGTATAGTTTCTAACTGCAGCATATTGCTGAATGCGACGTTAAACCCTAATTCTCTCTCTCTCTCTCTCTCTCTAACTGCAGCAGTTTGACTTCTGGAGCATACTCTGAAATTTTCCACTTTCTTGCCATAGAAACCACAAAAGTCATCGAAATAGTCATCGAAATGTATACTACTTGAATGGACTTATGCTAAATTACAACAATGCTGTATACCAAGTGTTTTACAACACAAAACAATGCTGTGTAGTGTCTAAGCTGCAGAAGTTTGGGTTCTAGATTGGCAGTGTCATTATTTGGAAATTTTTCATTTTGTTGCCATGGAAACCACAAAAAATAGGCTTGTGCTTTGCGACACAACAATGCTGTATACTAAATTTGAAGTCTCCAGCTGCAACGTTTCGGCTCCTAGAGCGTTAACGTCGTTATATGGATATTTTTCACTGTGTTGTCATGGAAACCACAAAAATCATCGAAAGGTATCCAGTAGGAATGGATTTGTCCTTTACCACACAACAATGCTGTATACAAACTTGGAAGTCTCTGGCTGTAGCGGTTTGGTTTCTAGAGCATTAACATCTTCACATGCATTTCAAGGAACACTGAAAATGGTCTTCATCATGAATGTACAAAGTTAGCGAACTCAGAAGCCAGCACTTTTCACACAATATACATGGCAAACAGATTTCATTGTGAAGTATTGTTTTATTGCTGTAGCAAATTTAGCATGTGATCAATTCACAAATTAATTTTTTTACGAAAAAAAAGATTGGTATTTCGTGTAAGCTTGTATTGGGCAGGCCTTACAGGAAAGCTGCTCATCTTAGACTCACTGTTACACCTAGACAGACTATTCTTCTCCTGTACAACATCGTGTCTCTTACATGAACAATTAAAATTTGAGTTCTGTTTCTCCGGGTGAGTTTAATAAGTTAGAAATAACCAATTCCCGCTTGACTGATGTATTAAATTTCTAGCACATAACAAAAATCTATATAAATAGTACCTTGAATTTAGATGACCATCTGCGTTTTATTTCTCAGAAATCACCTAGAATGTTTCTCCGGCCATCTAGGACCTCAGCCTAAAGTGCTAGGATAGCATTTCCCCAGATTTTTTCTTACAAAGATCAACTCCAATCTCTGGTCCATTGACAGGTTTCTGTCAACAATTTTAGCATGAGGAGGGTGAGGTCATCAGTGTAACCAATTGGAATGGATTTTCCACATGGGCATGATGGGGTGGTTATATACTTCGATAGAGTGGATGGCTGAATAGTCTCTATCACTGTCGATTGCTATGCATGTAGGTTACAAAGAGATTTTCACCTGCAGTAACTAGAATATATGATAATATACTATATGTAAAATGTCACATGAGAATTGAAAATTTGGCATGTTAAAAAGATACTAAGGATGCCAAATGAAGTTTCAATAAATTACAATCTATTTTGCATAATGTTCCAATATTTTCCTTTTCGGATAATTAAATGTCAAAAGTTTTAGAATCCTATTGTCAATAAGTTCGTTCGTGTTCCCATTTTATTGCTTGCTAAAGATTGTGGAAGTCCTGTTTCGATATATAACCCACACCAAAAACATCCACCACAGATTCTACGAATATACACGGTCTTTTCATATGCTTTAGGGATTCTCTGAATGAAATGCAGCAGAAAGTTTTTTCCGTAGTTTCTCTCCACTTGCAAGCAATAACTCTTCTGCATGGAGATGGTCATGTTATTTCTTTTTCCCCTTGCCTTTCTTCTTGCCACCACCTCCCCCCACAGGAGTGTTAGGGTCTTGTCCCTGTGCTAGCGCCAGCTGATTCTTCAGGTCTAAGAGTTTAGCCACCGTTTCATCAATCAAAGATTTCTCTGCCTTCTGAGTTTTCAACTCTCTCACCTTATTACCCTACACAAAATAAATGTGAACAATATTAAAACAATGGGCTTTGTCTAATAAACCTACAGATATGCCGTTCTCCAGATTTGACTTCCTTTCCTATTTCTCAATTTAAACTTATCTTGCAAATATTTTCTTTTTTCTCTCCATAGCTATGAGGACAAAGTAGATTCTTTCTGTCTAGAATACATTTAGTTGCATCTGCTATCAGACCAAGATGTTCAAAATGGGCCTAAAGTATTAAGATATTAGCTACACAGACGGTTTCACATTATATTTTTGTTTGTCCCATGTTAGAACATTATATTAGCAATAATTTGTGTTATGGCGAAAACCCTAATAATTGGCAAATCTGAAATAACACAGGCCACTCCGAGAATATGCCACTATCCCATGGTTACAGTGTACCTGCTGTGTGACCTCGTCTGTAAGCCGCTGGACTTCAGCTGGATCTACTGGGCCATTCTTTACTGTGTTAACATTGACCTCTGCAGCTGTTTGTGCAGGCTGCTGAAATAATAAGAATGTAAACCACATAAGAATTTAAACCCTATACTGTAGTTATCCAGAACAAGCATATCCAGGAATATTAACCATGCACTGTCCTTTGTTATTAGACTAGAGCAGCAAGACTTGTTCTAATATATTACCAGGAGCAGTCCGATCTTATACCAATGCCAAAATTTCATACGATCTCACCTTTTTCTTGACGTTTGGATCCTCTGTCTCTCCCTTACCAGCAAACTTCTTCTTCAGCTCTGCAATTGTTTGTATCTCAATCTTTTGAAATAGAGGGCTCGGCTGAAAGATAATTTCAACATATTACTTGCACTTTTAGGACACTCACTTAGGTCCCAATAAATATCTCTTTGTTCTTTCAAGTTCCAACTAAATGGTAATATTTCGTTGAAATTAAACATTTGTTTTTTTACGTTTAATTTTGAGAAATATTTCCTCATAAAATTACAGACTCAGTCAAGACTGAAACCTGTTAGCCATAATAGGAAGCAAACCCAAAACTACAAGACCATATTCAGTGCTCAAAACCCCCAAATTTTAAATATGGACATACTTCAGTGACATACAAACTTTCAAAAAATTTTAGGAAAAATTTTTTGGACCTGAAATGACTCCCACCATCATGACCAAGTGGTAAGCCCTATTTGATGAGGAATTTTCATACAATTTCCAAGTTTTAATGTTTCAGTACAATGGTTGATTTAGTAATGATGTGGATGGAAAGTGATGCATTTAGTAATGATGTGGATGGAAAGTGATACATTTAGTCAATGGGCCGTCCCAATGCTGGTATTTGGAGAGAATTCCAATTTTCGGAAAAACTCAAATTTCTGGCTTCTAATAAACATGCTAAAAATAGGTGATTTTGATAAAACGAAAGCACCAGAAAATATTCAATTTGTTTGGTGAGGCAACATAAAATGCATCACAGAATTTTCCCTACTTTGTTCTGGAAGACATTTGATTTTTGCATTAGCTGTATTGGCCAAATTGATCATTTGTGGCTGCCTCACTACCACCGGGTACTGGTATATGGAAATTTCTGTAAATGTCATCTATACATAGGACTTGATCATGCATGACTGGGCGAGTGAGTGAGTGAGTGAATATGACTTAATGTCGCTTTCAACACTATTTGAGTCATATCATGATGTTTGGTTCATATTCCTTTTCACACCCAGGAACTCCACGGGTGCCCCAGTTAGTCGCCTCTTACGACAAGCTCTCGGAGGGGCTGAAGCCTATTCTTACTATGACCTGGGGTTTGCACAATGACACCCCAGGTCAATCCCTGGGAGCCCCACATGACTGAGGCAAATCCCAGAGTTGAATGAATGACCTCCCCACCCCGCATCACCCAGTTCACACTCTTACCTTCCCAATGGTGTGTCCTGGCAGAAGATGACACACAAACTCTTCATAGATGAAGTTACAGTCCGGAGGAGCATTGAGTTGTTGTTGTATTGTCCGTGAGACCACTGGCATGAAGGGCTGGAGTAGGACGGACAGCAGACAGCTGATGTTGGAGGCCAGACTGACAACTGTGCCAGCACGAGCTCTGCAAAACAGTAGTCCCAAGATACAGATCAGTACTACAAATTGTGAAATAGAAGTTATTACTGATGACCTTGTCAAATGTCCTCATATTCAAGTACAGAACAGTCAGATTTATTGAGTGACATTTTAGAAACTAAGAAAACTGACATCTAATGAGCCCCATTCATAAACTCTAGTGTAAGCACTAACAATGCTTGATGGCATGAGAATCTCGAGAAAAACATAAAGATAGAGCATCACTGTTGTTGATCATGTGCAATGATGTTTTATTCATAAATTGCAACGGTGTGTTGTTGATCATGTGCAACGATGTGTTGTTGATCATGTGCAATGGTGTGTTGTTGATCATGTGCAATGGTGTGTTGTTGATCATGTGCAATGGTGTGTTGTTGATCATGTGCAATGGTGTGTTTTAGGTCATGTGTAAGGGTGTGTTGTTGATCATGTAAAATGGTGTGTTTTTGATCACGTGCAATATTGTGTTGTTGATCAAGTACAATGGTGTGTTGTTGATCTTGTGCATTGTATGTTGTTGATCTTGTGCAATCTGTTGTTGAAATTTGCAATGGGGTGTTGTTGATCATGTGCAATGGTGTGTTGGTAATATGCAATGGTGTGTTGTTGATAAATTGCAATGGTGTGTTGTTGATCATGTGCAATGGTATGTAGTTGATCATGACCAATGGTGTTGTTGATCATGTGCAATGATGTGTTGTTGAGCATATGCAATGGTGTGTTGATCATGCACAATGGTGTGTTGTTGATCATGTACAATGGTGTGTAGTTGATAATATGCAATGTTGTGTTGTTGATCATGTGCAATGGTGTGCTTTTGAGCATATGGTGTGTTGTTGATCATGTGCAATGGTGTGTTCTTGAGCATATGCAATGGTGTGTTGTTGATCATGTGCAATGGTGTGCTTTTGAGCATATGGTGTGTTGTTGATCATGTACAATGGTGTGTTGCTGAGCATATGCAATGGTTGATCATGTACAATGGTGGATTATTGAGCACATGCAATGTGTTATTGTTAATTGTGTGCAGTGGTGTGCATGTGCAAGAGTGTGTTGTTGACCATGTGCAAGGGTGTGTTGTTCAGCATATGCAATGGTGTGTTGTTGATCATGTGTAAGGGTGTGTTGTTGAGCATATGCACTGATGTGTTGTTGGTCATGTGTAAGGGTGTGTTGTTGATCATGTGCAAGGGTGTGTTGTTGAGCATATGCAATGGTGTGTTGTTGGTCATGTGCAAGGGTGTGTTGTTGAGCATATGCAAGGGTGTGTTGTTGGTCATGTGTAAGGGTGTGTTGTTGAGCATATGCAAGGGTGTGTTGTTGAGCATATGCAAGGGTGTGTTGTTGGTCATGTGTAAGGGTGTGTTGTTGATCATGTGCAAGGGTGTGTTGTTGAGCATGTGTAAGGGTGTGTTGTTGGTCATGTGTAAGGGTGTGTTGTTGAGCATATGCAATGGTGTGTTGTTGGTCATGTGCAAGGGTGTGTTGTTGAGCATATGCAATGGTGTGTTGTTGATCATGTGTAAGGGTGTGTTGTTGATCATGTGTAAGGGTGTGTTGTTGATCATGTGTAAGGGTGTGTTGATGACCATGTATAAGGGTGTGTAAGGGTGTGTTAGTCATGTGTAAGGGTGTGTTGTTGGTCATGTGTAAGGGTGTGTTGTTGAGCATAAGCAATGGTGTGTTGTTGGTCATGTGTAAGGGTGTGTTGAGCATAAGCAATGGTTTGTTGTTGATCATATGTAAGGGTGTGTTGTTGATCATGAACAATGGTGTGTTGTTGGTCATGTGTAAGGGTGTGTTGTTGGTCATGTGTAAGGGTGTGTTGTTGAGCATAAGCAATGGTGTGTTGTTGATCATGTGTAAGGGTGTGTTGTTGATCATAAGCAATGGTGTGTTGTTGGTCATGTGTAAGGTGTGTTGTTGAGCATAAGCAATGGTTTGTTGTTGATCATATGTAAGGGCGTGTTGTTGATCATGAACAATGGTGTGTTGTTGGTCATGTGTAAGGGTGTGTTGTTGGTCATGTGTAAGGGTGTGTTGTTGAGCATAAGCAATGGTGTAAGGGTGTGTTGTTGATCATAAGCAATGGTGTGTTGTTGATCATGTGTAAGGGTGTGTTGTTGATCATGAACAATGGTGTGTTGTTGATCATGTGTAAGGGTGTGTTGTTGATCATGTGTAAGGGTGTGTTGTTGATCATGTGTAAGTGTGTGTCGTTGATCATGTGTAAGGGTGTGTTGTTGATCATGTTTAAGGGTGTGTTGTTGATCATGTGTAAGGGTGTGTCGTTGATCATGTGTAAGGGTGTGTCGTTGATCATGTACAATGGTGTGTCATTGAGCATATGTAAGGGTGTGTCGCTGATCATGTACAATGGTGTGTCGTTGAGCATATGTAAGGGTGTGTTGTTGATCATGAACAATGGTGTGTCGTTGATCATGTGTAAGGGTGTGTCGTTGGTGTGTCGTTGATCATGTACAATGGTGTGTCGTTGATCATGTGTAAGGGTGTGTTGTTGATCATATGTAAGGGTGTGTTGTTGATCATGAACAATGGTGTGTTGTTGATCATGTGTAAGGGTGTGTTGTTGATCATGTGTAAGGGTGTGTTGTTGATCATGAACAATGGTGTGTTGTTGATCATGTGTAAGGGTGTGTTGTTGATCATGTGTAAGGGTGTGTCGTTGATCATGTGTAAGGGTGTGTCGTTGATCATATGTAAGGGTGTGTCGTTGATCATGTGTAAGGGTGTGTCGTTGATCATGTGTAAGGGTGTTTCATTGATCATTTGTAAGGGTGTGTCGTTGATCATGTGTAAGGGTGTGTCGTTGATCATGTGTAAGGGTGTGTCGTTGATCATGTGTAAGGGTGTGTCGTTGATCATGTGTAAGGATGTGTCGTTGATCATGTGTAAGGGTGTGTTGTTGATTATGATCATGTTCAACATTCATGTGTTGAGAAGATTCCATATCACTGAGAAATCGTTCATGTGCAGAAATCCAAATTCGGACTTGACCTACTTGTCCTGAGGGCTGGCTTTAATGAGGACCCAGGGTTTGGTATACTGTAGATACTGGTTACCATAGCGACTGATGGTGAGAATGTTTCGTAGAGAATCTCTGATCCTGTGGGGGAGAATGTAAGAATCAGTTGAGGAGATGCTTCCAATGCAGCTTTCTGCATGATTGTTGATATACCAGGAGAACTTGCCTTTTGTCCATTTTTAGGGGCATCCATTTGGATTCCTGCAAACACTATGGACGGGTATCCACACGGGTATCCAAATTAGCAAACAATTTGATAGAATGAATAATTTATAGCCATAACTTATGTAATTCTAGGGTTGCTGTATTCATTTGTCTTCTGGTAAGCAGGTTGCATCAGTCATGCAATTGGAATACAGAGAAAATAATTTGTGTTCATTTTTTTTTTTTCAGTTATTTTTTGGTACATCGGATTTGCGGGTATCTTTGACTATTGGATATCCAAATGTCCTTCGGGCGGGCAACTACATGTATGACTTTTAAGTACAATCTAAAAGCCATCTAGTTTCACCAAATATATCCTAAAATATTCGTCCTCAAAGCATTGTACATGGGGAGGAAAAAACAAATCTCAATTTGGTGTGATGTTTAGCGCACTACAAACATGAAATAATTCTGAGAGATACTTGCAGGGGGAATTAATACAGTAACCGGGGTAATAAAATTGTTGGTAACTTCAATATATGGATTTGAACGTATAGCTTGCATGGCTCACTCTGTTCATGATTGTGCTATCAGTCCAGGGGGTTAATTTTATATTGCTTGGTGTGGATAACCTCACATCCCATCCCTTCCACACTGAGAATTTGCTTGGGGCATCAAGAGCATATGGAACATCCCTGCATGATCTAATGAGCACATCGGCTTATTTGGTTAGTTCTGTCCATGAACACAGCATTAACTTTGCAAACCTGTTTATTGTCTGAAAGCATTGCTATAGACAGCAGGGAGTCATGGATTCAAACAAGTCCCATTTTTGTGTATTTCCACTCACAGGTTGCAGTTTTGGTATTCCATGAACATTTATAATTTTTTCCTGATTTACACGGTTTTACTCACTGAACTCAAATGATATTCAGTTTGTGGCAAACTTATTCTGTTTCTGGGAAACATTAAACATTTATAAACAATGTTTCTATTTGTTACTAAATCAAACCTGCTTCAATTAATGCCTTTAATCTCCAATTAAATGCACAATCAAACGTAGAAAAACGGAAGTAAAACTAAAAGTTATCTCCCCTAGGAGAGAGAGTTATCCGCCCCTAGGAGAGCTCTCACTCTTCCCAACGTGGTTACTATATAAGCCAGAGTCAGCCCATTCTCGCCCTCTTTCTCATTGTAACAACCGAGACCAGTAGTGAACTAGGCCGCGGTACGAGGGGATGGACGGGAGGGCCCATTAAATTGAAGCAGGTTTGATTTAGTAACAAATAGAAACATTGTTTATAAATGTTTAATATTTGCTTCCTAAATCGTAAACCTGCTTCAATTAATGCCTCAGTACCAACATATGGAGGAGGGAACCTCGGCCATGTAGTAGATTCAAAGGCAGGCTAAGTAACCGCTGGGAAGACACAGACATGGATATGAGCATGAGACATCAATAAACAACAATTGAAACCCTGGTCAATGACATAAAAGGTTAAAATGTGGACAAGATACAGTTGTACTTATCTTGCATGTCTACATCCATGTAGCTGTGCTCGTGGTGTGGCAGCAACTCTACCAAGATGTCCGAATCCTCTGCCATGTAAGGCTGTAGGTCTTCTTGGTAGGCATCTGTATGAAACTCTTGGGGCTTCGGCCACTGTCATGCAGATACTTGGCTATTCCTATTAGCTCTAGATGGAGCATAATTGTCCGGGCTTAAGGGGAGCCAAGCCACACCATGGAGGTTCTACCGAGATCTCCGTTAACTCGGACCACTGGAAACAAAGCCCAGAGTGCTAATATTTACACCATAGAATCCTTCTCCATCATGGAAGTTCTACCGAGATCTCCGTTCACTCGGACCGCTGGAAACAAAGCCCAGAGTGCTAATATTTACACCATAGAACCCTTCTCAGTCCACACTCGTCTTACATCCCTCTTGCTTTCTTGTGAGCTGGGAGTAGGTGACGCAGCTGAGATCATCCAGAAGGAAATCAGACTCAACCTGAAAGACACAAGCAGAACCGCAGTTAGGGTAAGGAATACACTCACCATAGTGTCTGACATCTGGAACGATGTTACATCCTAGGTTGATGATGAAAGGTCCAAGGCTGTCCATCTGACTTTATAACTTCCTTCATAAATGATCATGATAATGTGGACTAATGATATAATTGAGAACGAGATGAGATGATACAGCAAGTTGCAGATTTGCTGCGATGATCCAAAATGCCGCCCCCCCCCTTTTTTGCAAAATTTACTTGACCACGTGTAGGCCGGCTATGAGCGGCCCAAGTGAGGTCATGCTATCTGACTGGACAGACATATCTCTCAGAAAGAAATTGGTGAACGTGGAGTTCGCCGTCCAGGCACAAGACTGGACAATGTCAAGGAGGGGCAGGTTCTTCCATAAATCTCAACAAAAGAAACCTGGCCGGTAAAGCAGAGGGTAATTATGGAGTAGTAATAGAAGATACTAATCTAACTTATCTTTTGAGTGTCTTCCTCCATGTAGCTGGGATGACACAGACAAGGGAATAAACATGAGACAATCAACAAGCAACAAGAAAAACCCTGGTCAGAGACGTAAAGGGTAAATCATGGATATGATACAGTTATACTTATTCTTGAGTGCCTCCAACCATGTAGCTGTGCTCGTGGTGTGATATGCAAACTCTACCAAGATGTCAGGATCCTCTACCACTCGGGTTGTTAGGTCTTCTTGGTGTTAGAGGGCGCCAAGCCACACCATTCTCAGTCCACAAACGACTTACGACCAACTTGTCTTGTGAGTTGAGCGTAGGTGACACAGCTGAGATCATCCAGAAGGAAGTAAGTTTCAAGCTGAAAGACACAAGCAAAACCGTAGTTAAGGTAAAGATTAAACTCTCAAAGTGTCAGACCTCTTAGATTGATGATTAGAGAGTCCATGGTCGTCTATCCGACTTATTCCTTCCTTCAAAGACGATCACGATGAATGTGGAAAAATGATATACTTGAGAGAAGAGCAAGATGGCTGCCTTGCTGCAATGGTGACAAATTTTGCCCCCCCCCTCTTTTTCTGAAAGAACTAACCACGTGCTGGGTAGCCCTCAGTGGCCCAAGCGTGGTCACACTATCTGATTGCACTGACATATCACACAGATAGAAATTTGTGAACGTGGAGTTTGCTGTCCAGACACAAGACTGGACAATGTCATGGAGGGACAAGTTCTTCCATAAAGGCCATGTGTAGCGATGGCACGAATCTCATGGGAAGAAGCAGTATACAGTAGTGGGGAGGCGTCAATGGAATTTTCGTAATGTCATGCATTGCAGAACGGGCGAAACAACTGAAATAACAGACGCCGAGAGCCGCGAGCGGAATCGGTACGAGTAAGATAGTGGCGAATGGCTCATACAGAGCATAACAAAAAGGTCGCCAACGAGCCCATGTAGGAAGTCTGAAAACGCAGGAATAAAGTACGACCGTAAAGCGCACGAACCTAAGCGAACAGACTCATTTGGCAATAAATTCCGGAACGGGACGAAAAAGAGAATGCGAGACCAATCTGTCGTCCCAGTAATGGAAGATCTCTCAAAAACATGAAGTTCAGACATTCAAGAGGCCAAAGCAAAAGCCGCCAGAAAAGCCACCTTGTAGGACACAGCTTTAGAGAAGCGGATAGAAAGGGTTCAAAGGGCGGACGAAACCAAGCACACAGAACCACACCGATATCCCATTTCGGTAACAGTAGGCGAGTACGTCGCGACTGTAAGGCGAAGGCGCGGATAAGCGCAGAGATATAATCGTTTAAGGCTAATGTCGGTACCAGAGGTAAGACGAACACCCTACCCTAAGATGATGACAAAACCATAATGTCAAAGTCTAACAACTGGTGCAACCGTCTATACGGGAATAAAATACTTGAAGGAGAAAGTCGAAAAACTGTCCCCAAGTACACCCCGAAACACATTGTGTCGTTTAAGCACAATCCTAAAGCAAACGGATCTAAACACAAACTGTTTGAGTGTTAAAGTCAACATGGTTCTGAGTTAAACCAAAAATCAACACAAATCTGTGCTGAATTCCCAGGCGACGTCCATCACTATCCACGTCCATAATCCAAAAACCCATTCCAATCTCCATACAACAGTATTAGATGAAATACTGTTGATTCCAACAACAATTTTGTTAACTCAACACAAAATCGGAATCAAAAAATGCTTGAACAAAACTCACTTCGTAGAGTAATGACGCACCTAAGTAAATCACCATGTGAAAAACCTGAGAGGGACTGATACAAATGGAAGGATGACGCTAAACGGACGGACTTCCACTCCCGCCGACGACCGACGATGGAGTATCGAAGGAAGTGCCGAAAAACGAGGAAATATGGATATAAAATATACATCTCACATATGATGCAATGACGTGAAACACGGCGTATGGCGTACCGGAACGTGGAAAAATGAGAGACACGTTGTGAGTGATAAACAACGTAGCGATTTCGCATTCGCAACATAATGTACATACATGCTCCTAATAGAGCAGGATACAAACTTATAAAAGTACACGACGTAACGGCGAGAAACGACGTACAGGTGAACGAGGACAACGAGACGACGTAACGTAACGTCGTAAAGGTGCGAAGCGAGAAAAGAGTTGCAACCGAAACCGATTGTAATTATTTTCCATCATTTAGAAAATAGAGACGCAGTAGAGATGAACACATTAAATGTTCCTAGCGCTAATCACACGTAAGCTCAATGAGCTAAAAGGTATAATGGACCTTTGTGTCAGTGAACATGAATACTGTAAATGAACATGATTACCTTATGACCTCTCCCGATGTAAATTGTCTCCTGAACATGAAAATCAGTACTGGAGTTTTATAAGGAGAGAATATCAACATTCACAAACAATGTTACTATTTATAACCCAAAAATAGTCACATTATGTTTCGTGCCAGATCTGAACTCGGATCGCTGGATCAGAGCCCAGCGTGTTAACCATTGCACCACGGAACGTGGTCCAGAACAAAGAGATTTCACGTAACCGAGAAAATCCTCAAAGAATTTAAAAATTCCCGAAGAGAGGAAATACATTTAAAGACTCTCGCCGGCAGGAAGGTAAGGATATTAAAAATTTTGAATTTGAAATGACCTAGCGCTAACAAGCTGTCGAGAAGCAGAAACGGTAAGTTCATTGCTAAAGAGCAGTGTGATGTTCTTGTAGACTGTACCGATAATCAAGAAAACTTCACGAATTTACGTGTTCCGTATCGTCGAACGAGTATTTCTAAAGATTTCTCGGAGAAACACACTCACAGAATTGTTTTAACAGTATACATGTGACATTTACAAGTAAACTTTTTACCATGTGCCACACAATGTGACTTTTTGGCAGCATTGTCGATATTGTCTAGGATTACAACAACAACAACAACACCCTCACGCTAACAATTTTAAATTTTCTCAGAGAGAAGAAAATAAAAAATAATGCTCAACTCCATCTGAATTATAAACGAAATACAGTATACAGATGGGACCAGCTTGGTGAGAAACAAACAATTCACATGTATATAACAAATTTGTGTATCAAAGCATAGCACAGTTTCACAATAAACAGTGGGTGAATAGGATTACATACTCACGATAAACAAACACGTGATCCCTTTGTTGATCGACACACCCTTAATCAAATAAAGAGATCAGCAAAGAAGCTCATTGAAATGCAACAAACAGTCGTAGCATTGAAGTCCCGTAACATGCCATTTACGCTATTATAGAATCGTTTAAATAGGGTTGAGTTGTGATTACGTACACAAAAACAACAATCACGTAAACATGAGAGGCAGAATAAAACCTCCGTAAGTTCTCTCTTGAAGACAGGATATCAAAATCACATAATAATACTTGATATAACAAGAGATTACCTTCTTGGTAGGACCAAAGAATTGAATGCATGAAGGTGAGAAACTACCAAAGTCCGAACAAAACATACAACAACAACATGGAACATTGACGGACTGCTTATAAAGAATCGGATTTCCCCGGCGGGGAAAAACAAACCTCCCGCGTCAAACGAGGGTAGTACTCACAATCCTGGTAAAGATTTATACAACAATTCAATGGATAAAAATCATGAATCAACGAAACAAAAACCTGTTCGTTTAAAGTACATCACAATAGGCTCACATACTGACCGAAACAAAACGGAATGTTGGGAGCCAATAAAAGCCCACATCAAACACACCGGGTCGCAACTCAATGTTTGTATGGAGACGCAATATAGAATACACAACTGCTCTAATGCAGGACTGTGTTATTAGTTAAACATGAGATTTCATAAAGACTTTTAGAAAAACATCGTCAGACGATCATTTCAAGAGAATTTAAAATCTCCGCCCAAAGCAAAATATTTAGCGACGTAGGTCCGAAGACACTAAACACGTGGCCGACTCAAGCGAGTCCAACATTCGCCCCAACAAATAGATCGGGAAACGGAATTAAATAAACTGTCCAGATTTAACCGGCAACGGAGAAATAGACACACGACGTTGTTTATTAGCTTTCTTCTTTTTAGAAGAAACATGTGGTACCGATAGACAAAGGCGAAATAACATGTGGCAAAGAATTCTTTTATCTGACGGAGACAATGGAATGCACCGGAAAAACCGACTTGGTCTTTGTTAAGCCGGACAAAGGAACGGGTTTGGGATCGACCCTAGACAATGAAGCTCCGGTACGGGTCAAACTGTCTAACAACCTAGAATTATCTGCGTGTAGAATAGTCCCGCTTGGCTGAATATATACCGACGCAGGCGAAACTGGATCTTGCCCAACTCGGTCAAGATCCTCATTACATTTCATATCATTGACCAAAGAAATTTCTAAAACCCGTCTGTCGACCTCCGAAATAGACGGGTCATCACAAGCATGTAAAAGAATAAGCACGACGAGCTTGGGCATAATTCCTCCAAGTCGTCGTGTCCCATAATACACATTCCGCGCACGTGGACGCACGATAACACAATTCTTTACAAGAAAAACAAGCCGTGTGGACGTCCAATGGGGACAAAAACTGTCCGCACGTACGACAAGGAACAGTAGTCGGAACCTCAGACATAATAATACAATAATGTAAGTTCCGAAATAAACAACAAAAGTCACACTTGATAAAGGATACACCAGCGAAACAACAACAACTAACGTTGTAAATTGAATCTAAACACTTCCCTAGATGTGCACTGCTCGAGAGCAAACAGGAGAAAGAGGACGAGAATGGGCTGACTCTGGCTTATATAGTAACCACGTTGGGAAGAGTGAGAGCTCTCCTAGGGGCGGATAACTCTCTCTCCTAGGGGAGATAACTTTTAGTTTTACTTCCGTTTTTCTACGTTTGATTGTGCATTTAATTGGAGATTAAAGGCATTAATTGAAGCAGGTTTACGATTTAGGAAGCAAATGTATAAATTTGAAGACTGAGATAAAGTTTGACTGATTACTGGTGACAAAACAGGAGTTCCATAAATCCCTGAGCAGGATGAGTTACAAACATGTAGAGGATAATGATTTCAATGGAGTTCAAGAAGGTATTGTTACTTGGCCTGGTCCATGTTGTCGATGTATGTATGGAGCTCCAAACTGATCAGAGCTAACAGCTGTTTGTCTTCCTCTATTAAAGCAATCTCCTGGATTACTCCCCCAAAGCTATTGCTCAGGAACATCAGT